>JAQHUG010000141.1:3324937-3338024 GCA_028555095.1 Dicrostonyx torquatus | reverse complement strand
CTCCGGCATCTCAGGGCTGGGGTTTTGTCTGGTCTGAGCCAGCTCAGGTCTTACACTGTGCTGTCTCTGCCTCTGTCTGTTGTGAAACAGAATGTCCTTGGGCTAGTCAACTGCCTCTGGCTCAGAGAGTCTTTCCACCCCCTCTTCCTCATAGATCCCCAAGCCTTGTTAAAAGAAGTGAAATAATAAAACCTGCAGGTAAATGGATGGAACTAGAAATGGCTGAGAGGCGGGATTTGATTGGGACGTTCTATTTCGGGCCGAGGGCTTCAAAGTCTCTCACTTTCCACACACCGTCCAGTTGTTAGTTCCCATCTACTGCAAGAAGGAGCTTCTCTGGTGAGGGCTGAGTGATGCACGGATCTATGGGTGCAGCAATGTGTCCTTAGGAGTCGTTTATGGCTACGTTCCTTTAGCAGGATAGTAGCGGTAGGCTGTCCCTTACGGTCCCTGACCCATCTAGTCTCAGGTTCTTGGCCACGTCAGCAGTGTCAGGTATGGGTTCCAACTCATGAGGCAGTACTTGGATCCAATCAAAAAGTTGTTGTTTATTTCTGTAACACTTGTGCCACTACTTCACCAGTGTTGCGGTCAGAGTGTTGGGTTTTCAGATGAGGTCCTTGATCCATCCGTAGGTGACCTTTAAGCAAGGTGTTAGATGTGGTCCTATTTTCATCCCAAATGTGGCTCATCAGTTTGGCCGGGACAATTCCCAATGCCCTCATCTAACATTTGAAGAGACCCTGCTTTCCCCTTTCTGTTCTCCACCCCCCACCCCTACCCCCGCCGCTCTGGGCCCCAAATGACTAACCTATATTAACTGCATCAAAACCCTCGGCAGCTCTGGCTTCTGGTTGGCTCTGGGCCATGGCGTGTGAAAGAGGGAGGGTGCCGAGATGCAGATGCCACTGCTCCTCCCGCTCCATCCTTCCACATCGTCTGGCAGCTGCTGGGAGAAGGGCTCTGCTCGAGCCCCTGGGAAGGGCACCATCCTCTGGACTCCCCACACCTTGAAATGCAGTCCCTTTACCAGCTCACCTCTGTTGTGGGTGCTGTCTGTTTCTCGCCAGGACCTTGACTGACATGGAGAGCTTTGGTGCTACAATGGCTTTGCAGGACTACTTTGCGCTGGCATGCCTTCATCACAATTGCAGCTTTTGAGAGCCCGCCCTGGGGAGGGCTAATGGATTTCAGAGGATGGACAACTGGCAAAGGTCCCTCCATTTTCTGCTTTGTTTCCTTTCACTCTTACTGCCATTGCTCTTTAAGATTATATAGATGGCTTGGGACTGCCTTCTGTCTGTAGGCAAAGCAACACAGGGATGTGAAAGTTGGCTAATTTAATCTTGCCCTCCCTGACACTAATTTGCACTCTGGTCCTGAGATAACTCTAAGGACAAACTACTAAATTTGATTCTGGCCTGTTTCTAGGCATTCTTCTTCTTCTTTTTTCTTTTGGTACAAATACCACATGCACATATAATGTATATGTATGTAAATATAGAGTTTACAAAATATACATTCGGTTCACAGTATAATATAGTCTGAATAGCTGTCTTCTTCCAATATTTATAAGTTGACATCATAACTCCAAATTGGTAGAAATTAAAGATGTGGTCTTAGGGGGGTGACTAAGTCCTGAGGGAATGGGAATTGGTATCTTTTATTCAGGTCTGAGGGACAGTATTTTTGCTAATTTTTTCCATGTTGGGACACAGCAAGAAGACAGCAGCCTGCATCCCTGAAAGGACCATTATCGGATGCTGACCATGTTAGCAGCCTGATACTGAGCTTCCAACCTCCAGAACTCTGATAAACCTCTGTTATTTCTATGTCGCTTAGCCTGTAGCATTTCGTTATAGCTTCCTGAGCTGACTAAGTCACAGGCTACAGCTCTGCTGTTTTCCTATTGGTATATATGAATGCTGTATTCTCGTTTTTTTAACTGTGGTATGATATTCCATAGAATGGCCATGTGGTAAGTTGTTTCCCTGTGCTAATTGAGTGGAGGGGTAGAGCTGATTTGCAGCTTTTAGTCAATACTGATAACACTGATTATCTTAATCTTACAATTAAGATTTTATTTAAAGCCTACCTTTAAAACTCAGGAGACAAAAGCAGGAAGATCTCAGTGAGGATGAGGCCAGCCTGGTCTACATAGTTCCAGGCCAGCTAGGGCTACATAGTGAGAGTCTGTCTCAAAAAAAAAAAAAAAGTTTAGTTAATATACAGTTTACATACATATGTGCATATGTGTGTAGGTACACATTCCTGTGTATGAGTGCAGGTATATATGTACCATGGCATCCATGTGGAGATCTGAGGACAACCTTGGGTGTTCTTTTTGCCCTCTACTTTGTTTGAGGTTGCTTCTCTTGTTATTCAGCACTGTGTACCTCAGGCTAGCTCCCTGTGCACTTTCTGGGAGGCTCCCAACTCCCCTCATGTCTCTACAGGAGCACTGGGATGAAAGATGAGCCCTGACAGGTTCTGAGGATTCGAACCCAGGTCCTCAAGCTTGCATGGGAAGTGCTTGACCCACTGAGCCATCTCTCCAGCCCACTTTCTCTAATTTAACCCATTTCAAATGAATTGCCCTTCCTGGATGTGTACATACCCCAGCAGTGATGATGGCGGCAGGGTGGGGTAGTTTAGAAATGAATACGGCCCCACCAGCGACCCAACAAGGAAAGGTGGGACTGTTACCGTTCTTGGTGGGAGGATGGCAGGACCTATAGAGCCACCTTGGGGCCTCTTCATCAGTGATGTTGGGCTAATAGGTTTTCTGTGTTGACTTGGCCAGTGTGACTCTAGATACTGCTGTGAAGGTGTTTTGGAGCTGTAGAGACAACTGCCCTAGATAATGTGGGTGGGCCAGTCCCACTAGCTGAAGGCCTTGGAACCTGAACCTGAGGTTTCTCAGAGATGAAGAAATTCTGCCTCCAGACTGCAGCTCTGATTCCTGCCAGCCAGTCGGCTTGCCTTGCGGATTTCAGACATGCTAGGCCCTGCAATTGCACGAGCCATTGCCTTAGAATAAATCTCCCCATGTACACAGTCATCCCTCCGTATCTGTGGGCTCTGCGTCTGTGAATTCCATCAATGGTGGAGGGAAGATATATATATATATATATATATATATATATATATATATATATATATATTTAATTCTGGAAAATTCCAAACAATAAAACTTGAGCGTACCGCACATTGAGTCCCACGCTGCCTTCTTAGGAGCAAAGAGATGCTAAGATCAAGGACTGGAAGTAGCCAAGAGAAGATTTAACTCACAGAGGGTGTACGGAGGGTCCAGGCAAGTACTGTCGCTGTTTGAAGACTTGAGCGTCTCTAGATTTGGGTATATATGGGGATCCTGAAACTGGTGTCTCATGGATACTATGAGATAACCGTGTGAGTCTACGCTTGCACGCACACATGAACACATATGTTTGCTCACACCACAATACACGCGCGCGCACACACACACACACACACACACAGTTTCTATTGTTCTTTTCTTCTACAGAACCCTGATTCATAGAAGATTAAAATAATGGTTTTTAATCTTTGAAGTTTTCATATATGTATTTTATTTTTATATTTCCTATATGTATTTGATTTTTTTATTGATTTCATATACATATACATTGATTTTATCCATCCGTCACTACCTTCCTCCATGTCCCTCTAGTGCTCTTCACCCATTTTCTTCCCAACTTCAGGACCTCCTTTATAATTTTTAACACCCTGAGTCCAGTTAGTGTTGCCCATATGTGCATGGGGTTGCGGCCAGCCACTGGGCAATGAGCAACCCACCAGCAGGTTTGTAGCCCCAAAAGAGTGTGATGCCCCCCACCTTCAGCAGTCAACTCATCCTATGGAGTGGGACCTCCGAGGCCCATCCCCCATCCACGCCGGGATGTTGACTGGCTTGATCTTGTTGCCAGTCGATGTGTGCAGAAGTCACGTCACATCTAGAAGCCGGTGTTTTGCATGTTTCCTCCCTGTTGCCCAGATGTTTTCTTTGCCCATCCTCAAACACTAAGAAGAGGAGCTGCTAAGACCCGCAGGGGCTCGGGAACAGCATCTCACAATGCTCTGCTGGCCCAGCCCCTGCCTGCTCATGGTCCTCTGCTCAGCTGGATTTGATGTCCAGCTTTCCTGACTTGGCTAGTGGTCGGTTCCCCTCTACCGCTGAGAGTGATCTTCTCCACTGCTTCCTGATGGCTGTGAATATCATCCCCATGACATGTCACTTTTGTCACTGCGTGACCCTTGCCTGCATAGACGCACACCTTCACGAGGTGCTTCTCCTTCCTTCCCAGCTCGCTGGCCTCCGGCATTTGCCAGCTATCTCGATAGGATCTATCACTGACAGTGATGGCTCCTTGCAGGTGGCTGAGGAAGACAAGGCCTTCAGAGGCTGTGGGTGGGCGCAAGGACACAAAAGAGGTCACTCATGATTGTCAGCTCCCATAGAAGCATCCCCATTCCCCATTCTAGAATAAGGAGGGCAGGTAAAAGAGTAGCTTGGCAGAGATATGCCCCATTGGGAAAAAAAAAATCAGTCATAAAAATCAAACCTCTTAGGCTGTGTCACTAGGGAGGGTGAGGGGAGGGGGGAGGTGGAAAGCTGGCCAGAGCAGGCCTCCAAGTTTCCTGTTTTCAGGCAGGCGGGAAGCAGAGAGCAAACATCCTTCTTCGTTTATGGTCTTTGTTCTTGCTCAGCCAGTGTGTGGTGCAGCAGGGTGGCCTCTTGGGGTGCGTGCTCCTGTCTGCGTTATCTTCCTCGGATCAAAAGAGAAAATGCATGAGAGCGTGTTCCGGAGGCCCGGAGACCGCACACATGCCAGTTACGATCATGATCAGGAAAGCCAGGGCCGGGACCCGCGGGGAAGCTAGGATTGTGTGTGTCCCGAGACCTGTCCCCTTCTTGGAGACTGCATGGCAAGGCACTAGGCACTAAACTGAGCCCTGGGGGGTGGGAGTGAGAGGGGAGGATCACTCCCTAAACAGGTCCCTTAATGAACTGAGTCGGGAGATGGGGAACTAACAATGACAGAGCAACTTAGGCCATTAATTCCCTCACGCGGTCTCCTTCTCTCTTGCTGTGAGGAGCTTCTTCTGTTTTCCTCTCCCAAGGTCTGGACAACCCGCAGTCACCCCTCCCCACTGGCCCAACACGATCCCAGTTCGTACCAGTTTATACCAGTTTCTGCCATGCCATGACTGAGAAAACTTTCTTAGAGTGTTCCATTGTAGTCTAATCAGAATCTCAGTAGATGAGGCAGGAGAATCAGAAGTAAGTTCAAGGCCTTCAGGGGCTACAGAGTGAGCGAGCACCAGAGCAGCCTGGGTAACTGAGTGAGGCTTTATCTCAAAGTACAAAGTGAAAGGGGCTAGGGAATGTGTAGCTCAGTGATAAAACACTTGCTTTAATGTGTTTGAAGCCCTAGACTCAAACCCCAGCGCTGCAAGAAAACCAAAGTAGCCTGATTAAATTATGAATACTAGGTTCTCCGGAGCTCTGACTTTCCTGGGCATATGGCTTGGTTCAGAGTAGGGAGGACCCATGGGGCTATTCAGTCGCCTGGAACTGAACTTGAGGTCTCAACAACCAAGGCTGGAGCCACAGCCCCTGGCTTCCTGTAAGCCCGGGGAATGGTTGAATAAGAAGGAAGAATTAGGCAGCTAGAATGTAGGAGGACAGAGTCTGTGCATCTCGTCCCTGGACACAGTCCTGGGTTCTGAAACCTGCCATCAGGAAAGCGCTGAAGAGTCCTTTCAGGGCTGCAAGAAGATGGCAGAAACCAAGACTCCAAGTGCAAAAAGAACCAGTCTCAGAGCCTGGTATTTGTGGCAAGATGTTCCCACACGTCTAGTGGGTTGGATAACTAAGAATACATGTCATCTGTTTAGTGTTTGGCACAGACGGGGCATGTTTGCATGTGATCTGGCTTGGGGCTCTCAGCGATGGGAGGCAGGGAGTTACCACCCCCACTGTTTTCACCCTTTAGGATGAGGGAAACTTGTCCCGGACTGCACAGCTCAAGTATGGCGGGATGTAGCATCTTCCAGAGCCCCATCCTCCTGGTGTCTTATAGTCCTTCACCTCATTTCTGTGAAGACAGCTTCAAAGCTGGCCAAAAGTGTTTTCTAGAAGACGGGTGTTCCAATGCCCACTGCAAAGTGAGCTTGCTCCCGGAGACCAAGGTTGGGGTTTTGTTCTTGTAATTTGTACCATCGGAAAAATGGATCAGGGATTCTGATGCCCCAGGGATTGGTACAAAGCCTCTGTCAGAGACCTCACGTGCTAAGTGGAAGCATCCCTTGGGCTGATTTCTGTGTCTTACTTGCTGGAGTCCAGTCCTAGCACCAGCCAGGTAGGACCCAGCTCTGTAGGCAGCAGCCGTGTTCAGTGTTTCAAGGGCCCAGCTGCAGGCCTGCCGTTCTCACTACGTGATTGGGGACATGTGAAGGCAGGGCAATTGAACTGCCGGTGACCCCGAGGAGCAAGGAGGCTAATTAAAGCTTCTCTCCCCACACTTCAGTCAAGCCCCTCCTGCCCTTCCTCCCGATGGAGGGGTTGATAAGGAGGGATTGGATTTATGAAAAGAGATGAAGATGTTTGGATAAGCTGAGGTACCAAAGCAAGCCGGCCAGACGAGTTAGGGCCTGACCAAGGCAGCGGGGTGGCTGACAGAGCCTTACAGGCAAGACAGGAAGGGAGAGAACCCAGCGCTAACTCCAACATCCCTCCGGCCTGGTGTCCTGGCAGTTCAGATGGAAATGGAGGCTTGCCACCTTCCAACTCCCACCCACCCTCGGTGCCAGCAACTCCCAGATCAGCCACCCAAGTCCCTTGTGATTGGACTGAACAGCAAGGCAGGAGGCCCAATGGATGGGTCCTGGGAAGGAGAACTCTTGCATCCTTCCCATTCAGAGGCGAAGAGACCAGACTGCCCTCAGGAGCAAGCGGGGTTGGCTCTGCAAGTGGCCTGGCCTCACTCTAGCCGTTCCTTGCTTTGAGTGGCATGTTTGTTATCAGGCCTGTTGCGTTGGTGTCCTACGGGAAGCTCAGAGATGTTTGGCCACTTCCTTAAGGATGCAGAGCTAGGAAGTGATCATCCTTTGCTAGGAGAGCAAAGCCAAGCAGCAAATTCAAAAAATACCCATCAAGCTGTAAGATTCTAGTGTCTGGGCCAAGTGATGGCGATACTGGTCATTTCCCTGCCTTATGTGGCAAAGTGGGACTTCAGGAGGATGTACTTCTAGTGTTTACCCTGGACAGCACTGACTCACTCCTAGACAGGCAGTCTTAACTGTAGCCCGGGGAAACTTTAAGCATTGTTTGGGGGAGCCCCAGCTCCCAAGCATATCTAACACGCTCTTAGTATAGACACCTTGGGGTGCTGTGGCTTCCTGGCCTCTTGGTGTGGCCCCTGGTTCTGGCTGCCCTTGCGGCATGGCATGGCTGTCCCCTGCCTACCTCTTTTTGGTGCACCCAGCCAGCCGCCCTTGAGCCTGTGGGTCGTAGATAAGGAGGAAGAGGTTTGCCTCTGATGTTGGACCAGGAGAATTGCTGGTGTGAGTTCTGTGTCCTGGGAGGTGGATGTGGCTAGCACACTTCTGGACAGAAGGTTGAGCCAGAACCCAGTGTGCTGGGGAACCGGGGATGACAGTGGGGTTTTCCAGGTCTGGTCTCATAGGAGCTCAAGCCAGTATACCACACCTCCAGACTCGGTTCCTCCCCTTTGGCAGAGTCGGCATTTCCTCCTTGCTTTTAGCCTACAGCAAAGACTTAGGTGCCCAATCCGTGGCAGGCTCACCCAGGGGACTGATTCCAGAGCCACTTGAGATGTCCATCAACATGAACAACAGATTTCCTGTGCTTCTGGCCATTTGTTGGGAATGTCTTTTCACCAAAAGAAAAAAAATTAAAAGGCAAAAATAGGAACCAGATCATTAAGCCTGGCCTAGCCTGTTCACATCAAGTTTTGGCTGGGAGGTAGGTAGTATAACAGTCTAAACCCAAGCTGGAGGACTCCTCTGTGTGTTTGGATCGCAAATACCTGACCTTCTGGTTCAATGCAAAGCGTGATGTAGAAACCAGCCAGGTTCACTGAAGTCAACGGCTCTGGCTGGGTTTTAGCATTGGTCACCGCACCCATGGCTCACGTCGTTAGTGTCAGTTTAACAGTTGGCTACATGGGCCAGGGGTAATATTAATGATTACTTGTAAGTTAAGTGGACGTGGAACTCTTACTTAGAAAGATGTCAGCCTTGGCTGGCTTTTGTGGGCAGCCTGCTGTGAGCGGCTCTTGGAAGAATGTACGGTACACTGAGGATCCCGAAACCTTAGTAGGTCTAACTGGGCCTCAGCCTGATGCTTGCGTGGCCCAGAAAGCCCCTGGGAAGGTGAGCTGACTCCCCTTTGAGGTTGAGTCATTGTTTGAGCAAGGGCTTTCTCTCCAGCGCCAGAGACCAGTGCAGAAGGCAGCTCCCTAAAGCCCAGAGTTGGAGAGAACAGGCCCCCAGGTTCCCTCTCTAGGAAGAAGCTGGCGAAGAGGCCTAGGCTGGGTGTTTCCCGTGCCAAGAGGGGAATGCCCACCAGTGATTTACACAGACATTTATAGAAAGCATACAGGTTTACTCATTCATAAAATAGAAGAACAGAGTGTTTTCTCCCTGGCTGGGCTCTTGGGTAGTGTGGCTGATCTCAACCATATCCGGACATGCCCCGATTTGCCCGCAGGGAGAAGGCCAAGGCTGCATGGGAACTGGCTGCAGATGGAACTGCCCCAGTGCAGGCTTCCTGCCCCATGCAGGGCTAGAGCGACACTGAACTGATAGCAAGGGTCTCCTTCTAGTCCTGGAGCGACTGGTCCTCCTCTCAGATATTCTGTTCCCAAGTGGTCCCAAAGGCTGTGCCTGAGACCAGGTGAAATGAGGCCTTGAGGGCCACCACGTAAGATGGTGGGAGTAAGGGGGTGGATGCTGCTGCCTGATCTAGCCAGGCTGCCCCTTAATATCGCATAGATTAAAGTGGGCAGCTTGGTGGAGCTCTTTGGGGCCTTCCCTTACCCAGCAGCTAGTGTCCGCCACAGATGACTCACTGAGCCCAGCCAGTGTCTCCCATGCCTGGACCTGGCAGTCCTTCCGTGGGTGGGCAGCAAGCGTCAGTTTCGTCAGAAGCCACAGACCCACAAAGAGTGATTTTCTCTCTCTCTCTCCCTGGTGCTCTGGGTCCTCTCGTTCAAGATGCCAACGGCTGTGGGCTGAGCTTTGGTGAACAAGAAGCTAGAGTTAAACACAGAGGGCATCAAAGAGGTTGGCGGTCTGGACCAGATGTCTCTCCGGCATGCCATCTCCTCTAGGAGGGGCCCCAGATAGACTCTGCCGTGGGAATCCTTGAAAGCCCCAGGGAACCCAGCATGCAATACCACAGAGGAGAGGGAAAAGGAGAGGAGGGAAATGACTGTGTGGAAGGGGAAGGCTGTATCCCTTTCTGTCCATTGCTCCAGCAAAACTCTGCAGACAGCCACTTAAGTGACAGGCATT
The DNA here is from genome assembly GCA_028555095.1 of Dicrostonyx torquatus. NCBI lineage: Eukaryota > Metazoa > Chordata > Mammalia > Rodentia > Cricetidae > Dicrostonyx > Dicrostonyx torquatus. The sequence goes on along the minus strand of JAQHUG010000141.1, from coordinate 3,328,463 downwards.
TGCCTCTTGCAGGGCTGAAGGCCTGCATGTTGAGATCAGCAGGGTTAGTCTCTTCCAAGACCTCTCGTTTTCCTTCTTTGCTGACTGCTACCTTATCACAGTGTCCCCATGTTGTTACTTCTCTGCGCATACATGTCTGCCCTGATCTCTTCTTGCAAGGATCACAGGCATGTTGGGTTGGGGCTGGTGCACAAGACTATAGTTTTAGCATTTAAACCTGTGACAGCTGCTTCAAGGTTGGCCTCTGGCAACACACAGGACCAAGACACCAAGCAAGGCGTGTTATTTGCTTTGGGGTTTAGCATCCATTCGTGAGCCCTCATCAGTGTAGCTAATCCAGGGGGAGGTGGACCCTCCACAGGTGCACCGTTGAATCTATCAAATAGCTTACTAATCTGAGGCCTGGAAGTATGGGCTCACTGTTTGCTTGAGGGGAGGCAATGTTACCTCACATGCCAGAGTCCGGACACACAGGTATAAGGCCTGAGGTAAGTCTGCCGCCTTTCAGAGCCTTGGAGTCAGCATCCATAAAGTGGAGAGGAGGAAACCACCCCCAGTGTTCTCCACGGGGAGATCCGCATGGGCATGAGGGAACATGGCAAAGGGCCGGAGTCTCTGCTGCCAAAAATGAGGATGGTAATAAGGACCCTTGTATTGAGGCTGCTAAAAAAACTGCCTAGAAATCCACAAAAATGTCAAGAATGTGGTACTTAGAGCTGTGTGTCTCCAGATCCTCGACTCTCAGTTCCAAGAATCTTCTCTGAGGGGCCACGGCACACTCGTACAGTCTGTGACTCTCTTTCTAGAGATTCGGATGTTCCTGATGTCCTGAGGTTTACGTTTTTGTGTTTGTCCTGCAATGGGCTTATCAGCCACCGTGTGAAGCAGAATCACTTCCTACGTGGTGGAGAGAAACCACTGGAAACTCCCTCTGCATCCTTCAAACGCTGGCCCTTCCCAGATGCGTGGGCTGCCTCTTGTTCCCAAGGGTACTCCCCGGGGTATTCATAAGGTCATTGGTAGTCAAATTACAAGAGTGACATGGAATTTTAAAAGATGAATTTTGATTCAAGGATCCGACTAAACCAATTTGAAGGAGTTGCCACTGGCCGCGTCCAGCACACGTTTGAACACCAGCGTGACTTAGTATGGCGTTAATAACAGGAAGTCAAAGTCCCTGGTGATTAGGCAAGTGAGTAGGTAGTTAGATGACAGGTGGATAGTTAGATGCATAGATAAATAGATAGCTAGACAGACAGAGATAGATGATAGAAGGACAAATGCATTAAGATAAAGGGCTGACATTGTGGTTTGAACGTAAATGTGACTTGATACAGGCTCATGTGTTTGAACACTTGATCCCCAGCTGGTGGTACTATTTGGGAAGAAGGTGAAGTCTCCCTCAGAGAAGTGGATCACCAGAGGTAGGCGGGCTCTGCGATTTTAGAGACTGGTCCCCCCTTCCTGTCAGTGTTCTACTCCCCGACTTCAAGATATAATCCAGCGAGCAGCCTCCTGCCTCTTGACGCCCTGTTTCCCCGCCATGATGGCTCTTATCTCTTGAACAGTGTGCCCAAACAGACCCTTCCTTCCTCTCAGGACTTTCTTCACTGCCAAGAGCAGATGACCAACCTAGAAGGTTTTTGCTGATTGGATTGTGAGAGGTGAAAAGTAGGTGCAGGAGGAATCCTAGGGTTGGGAAATCATTTGAAATCACCATATAAAGGTGGAATCAGGTGATGCTCCCCATTGGATATAAGTCTAGAATCAAGACATTGGCAGTGAGCAGGAGAGTGCCAGTTTCCTAATAGGTGCCCTCTTGGGCTACTTGTAATTTATGATGGGTGGTATAAACCCTACAAAAGTAGCTATTCTTAGTAAGGGCATCGGGAAAATCTTGGGAATTGCCATCACCACTGTGGGACAAACGACAGCTTGTGCCTCCAGGGGACTCAGCATCACCTATATACCACCTCAGCAAAGACACACTTCTGTTCCTAAGGACTGGCCAGACCAGACATCCCTGCCACTCATAAGATCTATTAAAAGAGGGGAGGTCAGGTGGGGTGATAGACCCTAATTTCATCACGCAAGAGACCAGAGGAGGGGCAATCATGGGTTTGAGGCTTGTCTGACTACATAGCGAGACCCTGCCTCAAGACACGAAACCGAAGGCAAACCCAAGCAGCTGTTTCCTGGTTCTACCACCATGCCTATTGTCTTGCCATTTTCCCCATGAAGGAATAAGCCCCTGGGTTTTAGGTCAGAATGAACACATACCTTAAATGACTTTTTAAAATAGGGAAATGTGGGCACAGCAATTTAAAAAGTAACTAGTACGAGGGTAAAGGACCATGTGGCATGTAGCTTGTCCTGAAGTGGTGCAGAACCACAATGCTCAGGCCCACAGCTAAATGCTATAGAGTGTTAACAGGGAGTAGATCTGGACCATCGCCTCATCCTGTCTCTCTAGATGCATACAAATGTCCCCAATAAAAACATTTTAAAAACATCGCCACAGATAGGACATGGGTTGTTAAGCCCCACCTGCCACTTCAATGCACTGCCTGGATTTTGCTTTATAGTGAATGGATTGCCCTCTAGTTGGTAAAATGGCCAAATCCTGTCCTGTCTGGCTTCCCTCCTGTGTCTAGGACCACGGTCCCAGCTTCATCTCAGTGTCCCGAGGCAAGAGTATCACAAGTTCGAGGCCAGCCTGGACTGTATAGCAAGAAAAACAAAGCAAAACCACGAATCAGGAAGTGGGCCTCTGTCCCTTTGTGTCATGATGTTGGGGTTGCTTATTATCTCTGTAACTGAATCGGTGTTCTCTGCGCTTAAAGTGACATTTACTCCTACTGACAAATTAGGCTTATGATTATTATTCAGTATATGTATGTGTGCTTGGTATATATCTATACATGTTCTTGAACATGTGTATGTATATGTGTAGGCGTGTGTGTAGATGCCAGCTGTCAGTGGTGGGTGTCTTCTTCAATTTCTGTCCCATCTGACTTACTGAGACAGAGTCTCTCACTGAACATGGAGCTCACTTGTTGGCTAGACTGGCTGGCCAGTGAGCCCCCAGGGATCCTCCTATCCTCTCTCCCCAGCACTGAAACTGCAGGTACACTCTGATGCACATAGCTTTGACGTGGGTGCTGGGGATGCAAACTCGGATCTTCACACTTGTGCACCAGCGACTTTATTGACTGAGCCATCTGCCTAGCTCCACAAATTATTGTTCATCCTCCTGTCGACCATCCCAACCTTGTCTTCAATTAGAATGGACAGGAGCTGTCCTATGCAGCTTTACTCTCTGGCTCTCTGCTCTCTTGAGTCTTGACCTTGATTTACAGCCCACCATTGGCCTAGCTGCTCAGTGAAGCTTTCCTGGCCGGCTCCCGGCACACAGAGCAGAGTCTTCCAGTTTCCAAACAAGTTTCAGGTCTCCTCTTTAGATCTTTGTCTACCATGACTGTGTTAGGCTATGCTTCTTGGCCCTTGGAGATTGGGTAGGATCATG
>JAQHUG010000141.1:3304922-3324622 GCA_028555095.1 Dicrostonyx torquatus | reverse complement strand
CATGGGGAGAGACTATTGGTAGCTGGGATGTCCCTGATTGGGCAGGATCATGTTATATGTCATGGGGAGAGACTATTGGTAGCTGGGATGTCCCTAATTGGGTAGGGCCATGTTATATGTCATGGGGGAGAGACTATTGGTAGCTGGGATGTCCCTGATTGGGTAGGATCATGTTATATGTCATGGGGAGAGACTATTGGTAGCTGGGATGTCCCTAATTGGGTAGGGCCATGTTATATGTCATGGGGAGAGACTATTGGTAGCTGGGATGTCCCTAATTGGGTAGGACCATGTTATATGTCATGGGGAGAGACTATTGGTAGCTGGGATGTGCCTTGAGTCAAGTGTGCTAGTACATGCTCGTGGTTCCAGCTACCAGGAGGCTGAGGCAAGAGGAGTCTTTTAGCCCAGAAGTTGGGAATCAATCAGCCCATGCAGAATTAATGGGGGCCCATCTCTGCAAGGAATGAAAAAGAAGGTGGGTGTGGCTCCTCCCCTCTTCATTTCCCTTATTAACCAGCAAGATTCTAGTAGTGGCCGGCTCAGAGCATGTGGTAGAGTCACTAACTAGCTCAGAATAGAACATGTCCAACACCAAGAAGCAAGCTGGGTGTGGGGGCACACACTTGTAATCCCAGCATTCAGGATGCGGAGACAGGAGGATTGCAAGTTTGAGGCCAGCCTGGGCCCATCAAAAACCAGGAAGTGAGCCTTCATCATTTTGTGTCCTAGAGATGCTAGGATTGTTCGTTATCTTTCTATAATTCTTTTCTCTCCTGTTGGGGGGGGTTGCATGCATATGTGTGTGTATGCCTATGGAGGTCAGAGGTCTGTCAATCTCAGGTGTTATTCCTCAGGTGCCATCTGCTCTCTCTCTCTCTCTCTCTCTCTCTCTCTCTCTCTCTCTCTCTCTCTCTCTCTCTGTGTGTGTGTGTGTAGGTGGGTGTGTGTTTGTGTGTGTGTGTTATGTATGTGTGTAGGTATGGAGAGGCGGGTATTTATGTTTGTCTCTGTGTGTGTGTATAGGTGTAGGTGTTTGTATGTGTGAGTGTGTGTGTGTGTGTGTGTGTGTGTGTGTGTGTGTATGTTTTAAAACAGAATATTGGACTTGGCCTGGAATTTGCCAACCAACTAGCTCTAGGAATCTATCCAGGTCCGACTCCTCAGCTCTGGATCTATAAGCGCATGATTGTAAATCCTCCTAGCTTTGTAAAAACATGACTTCTGGGGGCTTGAACTCGGGTCCTTGTGTTTATGCAGCAAGCCCTTTACTGACCGCTATCTCCCCAGCCTGCTGTCCTCTTCTCAGGCAACCCATCTTCATAGATGGTATTCTCCATTTAAGTAGCACCTCTGTCCACAGACAAATTAGTTTTCATCTTCCAAACCCCTTTGGACATCCCTTCTCTGCCCTAGAGTTAGAAACAACCTTCTAGATGCTACTTCTGGTTACTCATTTGCCATAGTCTGTCTACTAAAGGCTGGGTGCTGTGCCTCTGATACCACCAAGCCCCTGCCTTCTTAGGCTTCTTGAAGTGTGCTTTCTTTAGCCTCCGTTTCCTTCTCTTCACATAAGTGCCATGAGGGCAGACCACAGGCACAGCCATGTGTGTATTGCCACTTGGCATAGTAGCATATCCATTAAGTAGTTGTTAAAATTATGGACAAGCTCCCCTTCCCAGTACTCTATAACACAACATGCCTTGTGCATGTGTCTTCAGGTCTCCTGTTTTTTTTTTTTAATAGCATTTGTGTCTGAAATGCCTCTAGAGAGACATGTTTGAATGACCTCAAGTCAGTGGTGCTATTTTAGAATGTTCTGGAAACTGAGACTTAGGGCCTAGTTGGCAGAAATAGGCTCCCAGAGATGGGTAGTTGAAGGCATCCCAACAGCCTTGCCTCATTCTGATTCTGCTTGGTGGATTCTGTGCTTGGTGTGTGCCAAAGCTGAGATCCAGGGCTTGCTGAACACATGTGCGTGTGCAGTACAGGTCTGCAGGGCTTTCCCCATGTAGGTCATAGGAATGTGGAAGAGATAGATGGCCATGAACATAGTCCAGCCATGTGGTCACTTAGCATTGAAGATAGTCACCAGGAGCTGGTAATTTCCCCTCCCCAGGTGCTAGGACTGTGCCCTTGGCTTGTCCTGGGTCATGGACAGGAGAATGAAGACAATCTTGGGCCTACCCTTAGATTTACTGCAGGTTACTTCCTTCTCTGGGAATTGGTATGTACATCTATAAAACAGGAGTAAATATGGGGGACATGAGGTTTTTTGCTTCTTTGTTTCCTCAAAGCCGCATAGTTCCAGAAAAACCCTACTGGAGGAACCAGATTCTTCTGCACGGCTCATGGCAGAGACAGCTCTGGTTCGATCAGAGCCATTGGGCATACCAATGTGCGCCCTAGACTCCTGGGAACAGTTTTGGCATTTGGGGGGAGAGGTTTTAGCGTGCCAGTTTCTAGCCAGCCTGGCTTCTGAGTCTTAGCTGGCAGAGGAAGGCCACACACCCTCCCCTGTCCTTGCCTGGTGGTAACACTTCAGTAGACTCTCTAATGAGCTTACACTCCTCCCAAAAGCCAGGCTTGTTTGCTTCTCCTGGGAGCCTGGCACCGATCCCTAGATGCTGTCATTGTCTTGGGGACAGACTCCCCTCCCCCAGTGCCTTAAGTGGCTCACTCTAGTAGACCAGGCAGCTTTGTACCAGACCGGGCTCCTACTCTGGGGACCTGGGGTCACAATTCTCCATCTTTGTGGCTGCTGAGAGGGGCCCCGACCAACTTGGTTGGGTGTGAGTGAGTGTGCCCCTGAGTGTGACCATGCCTGCCCGTTCCATCCAGAAAGTTCTCTGGCTGGTTTTGGGGGTGGGAGTGATCTGCAGATTCTTCATCCGCAACTTGTTGTGGGTTCGTATTTCTCTTCCAAGAGAGGCAGGGGTGTGGTTGCAAAATAAATCTTAGTTTTTATTATTTTTTTTTCTTCTCCCCAAAGAAATCATTGTGTTGCTATGGAGGAGAGCCGGAGCTGCTGACGTTTTTATGGGGCTGCCGCTGGAGAAGACTGCCCTGTCTGCCTGGGCCATCCAGAGGTCCATAGATTTCTTTCTCTCTTCCCATTGCCACCCCCACCCCCTTTCTCTCTCGACAATACAATTTCAGTTCAATACTTGTCTAGAATTCCCAGTGGGGCTACCTAGGCACAAGGGGGTGGGCCTGGGGGGAAGATGACATCATATCTTTGCCAGAGGATTGGCTGCTCCCAGGCTTCAGGAATGATATCATCTCTGCTTGGACCTCCCCCCCTCTTTACTTCTAGTTCTTTACTGGCTGGGTAAGGGCCCCCACCACAGGATACCCCGTTGCCTTGGAGACCACAAGTTTTCAACCTTGTTGTCTGAAGGGCTGGTCATTCATTATATGTGTGACATGGGGGTAAAGGGTGCAGGGAGGGAGCCCCGGGTGGGACGGTTTTGAGGGAAGGCTGTGGACAACAAAATAATGAACAAACATATGTTTCACGCATGAGAAGCCGTCAGAGATGGCAGTGAGGGAAAGGTCACGGCAAACGGCACCCAGTACACGGAAAACTGAAGACAGAATTCTAAAGGCAGACAAGCAGTGGCCAAAATATTGTGGAAAGTAGCCACCCCCTCCCTGAGACCGCTCATTAGGAAAGCTGCGGAGTCCGAATCCCAGGAGGTGTTGTTGGGAGGGGGTGGTTGAGGCTCTTTGGACAAGAGGCCAGCTCCTCTGTCCCCTGCTGAATGTGGACACCGAGGCAGCTGTGTCCGGAAACCAGCCTGTCTCAGGCGCAAAAAGAAACTTCTTGCAACACTGAGCCAGATAAGGACCCACTGCCTGTAGCTCCAGAGACTGTGGGTGTCTCCAGGAACTGAGAGGTAGCCCCTCAGTGTGTTCCCCATAGATGGCGGAGGGCAGAGGTGCTCACCCAGGTTGTGTGTGTAGAGCATTTGTGCCCTGCTGTCTCACTGACTTGTTCAGTGCCTACCAGCATGCATCTTTGAGACTGGCTGGAACTTGCTGAAGAGACCTGGATGACCTGAAACTTGATCCGTAGATCAAGCCAGCCTTAAGCGTTCCATGATTCTTTTGCCTCTACCTCCAAAGGATTGGGATTTCAGGTGTGCACCATCACTGGCCTCCCCCGGAAAGTTGAAAGCCAACAGTCCTCAAGTTCCCTTTAGTTCCTACCTTGCCTGTTTTCCCACAAAAGCACTTGCTCTCACTCTGTGACAGATGGCGCCTTAGGTGATTCTGTGAACATGCGTGAACAGCATGGAAGACCATGATCAGAGCTAGGGTGTCTGTCACTCTACATGGTCCCTTAATGCAACCAGACACAGTAAACCCAGGTTCCAGGGGGTGACTGCTGATGTTGGTAGTGTCTCTTTAATAAGGAGTGCATTTTAAAAAAAACGCACACAAAAAGAATGGTATTGTAGTAAATATATGGTCACTAACATAGTTTTGTCTCTTTGTCAGGCGTCAGATACATAGGTGTGTGTGCTATGGTTTTATATTCCTGGCAGAGCAACAAGCTTAGTTGTACCTGTGTCACTAAAAACACATGACGAACTCATCGCATATGATGTGTAGGGGCTATGGGGTTGCTGCATGAAGGGATTTTTTTTTTGTTGTTGTTGTTCTGTTACCATCTATGGGATCATGGTCATGTATTCAGTTTGTCATTAGTTAAAACTAAGTGGCACACAACTGCGTATTTATGCATATCCACAAACATATATACCAGTCACATGCATACACACAGTGTGTCTGCACATATGTGTATGTCTATATGTCTGTGCATGTATGCACTGTGTGTATGTGTGCGTGTGGTATATACGTATGCTAGGAGTGTGCACAAGAGAACAAAAGAAATACCCCGATTTATCAGTTTCCATTTTATTCCCTTGAGATAAGGTCTCTCACTAAACTTAGAGCTAGGCTAATGGTCCACACTGCTGGAGTTCAAGAGACATGTTCAGCCATACTGGCTTTTTCCTCGGGGGCTGGGGATTTGAACTCAGGTCCTCAGGCTTGTGTAGAAAGTGCTCATGTCCCCAACCCCTCTTATTTGAATACAGATGCAAAGCTATGCCTCTGTGGCTCCTGATGTGTCTCTGTGTGGCTTGTACTTCCGCACTTCTGTTGTTTGACATTTCCAAATGTTTTGCAGGATGTAATGCAGAGGGCATTACAAATATCCTCGGGGGTGAGGGAGGCTATTTAGGAACCCGGTCATTAGGGAAGATGTCCCAGAGGGCAAATGAATAAAACTGCGGAGGTGAAGTGACCGGATGTCTGTCATCTCACAGAAAACAGGGTGTGCATTTGTCCCCAGTGGGGCAGTGACCTGAATCCTGCTGGCGTCTTGTGATTCACGTGTTCTGCCTTGCTCTGTTAGTTAGACATAGAAAGATCTCCAAGACCTCAGAATGGGAGCGTTCCTGGGAAACCTCCCATCTACCCTCTGCCCATCTAAACCAGAAATGGATATTAAATTCAAGTTTCATCCACGCTTTCACCTCGGAAATCACATGCTTAGGGCCAAAGTCATTATTTCCCCCAAGTGTGTCTTTTACTTCCCTTCAAAGTTCCTGTATCTGACCCCAGGACAGCTATTTCGATCCAAGCTAGAAAATTTGTGTTTTTTTTCCTACTCCCGTTTTTCTATATCTGTGTGTTTGTACGTAATATGCTTGGTTTTGTGTGTATGTCTGCATTTGTGTGGGCATGTATGTGTGCCTGTGTGTGTGGTGTGCTTGTTTGCATCTGTGTGTGTGTGTGACATACATGCTTGTATATGTATGCTTTATGTGTGTGTGCATGCTTATATCTGTGTGTGGGGTGTGTGTGATGTGTATGCTTGTATCTCTGTGTATGCATGCTTGTATATGTATGTTTTATGTGTGTGTATGTGCATGCTTATATCTGTGTGTGGGGTATATGCTTGCTTGAATCTGTGTATAGGGTGTGTGTGTGTGATGTGCATGCTTGTATCTGTGTGTGGGGTACGTATGTGTAATTTGCATGCTTGTGTGTGTGTGTGTGTGCGCGTGCGTGTGGAAGCCTGAGGTTGATGCTAAGACTCATCCAAGCCTGAGGTTGATGCTAAGACTCATCCTCCATTAATCTTTTGCTTTATTAGTTGAAGCAAGGTCTCTCAGTCCCACCCAGAGGACACCAATATGTGTCAGCCAGCTTGCTCTATATAATCTTGCCAGCCAGCTTGCTCTAGGGATCCCTGTCTCCCCATTCCTAGGTTGTAATTACAGGTGGGTCACTGTGTCCACTAGGCATTTCTGTGGGATCTTGGGATCCTAGCTCCAGTTTTCATCTCTGGAGAGCAAGCTCTTGAACCACTGAGCCATTTCCCCATCCCCACGGAGGCCTTTTTCACTGACCCTGCTATGTCGCTCTTTGAGAGACCCACCAAGAAGTCTGTTTTTTTTTTTTCATTTGCCCATGCTGCTCTATCCGTCCTTGCCACCTTCAAAGTTAAATGTATCCTAGCCAAATCAAATGAGAAGCTTAGTTTGTCAGTCACACCAACCATGTTTCACATGCCCAGGAGCCCTCTGTGACCAGCTCCTGCCTACCAGAAGCTGTGTCACACGACTGGTCTGCTGTTGCATAAGGTCAGCAGCGTGGGCCAGATCCAACCCAGCCGCTCCATTGCTATAATCTTTAGCTGAGTGTCTGGCTTTGTGGGCCAACATCCTCATAGTTCCTACCACCTTGAGCTGCAGGGGCCTTAGATCAGTGAAGTCCGGTAAATCCCTTAGCTTAGTGTTTGGGACAGCATCACCAATCAGTCATGACCGTTACCATCTGCATGGAAGTCTGTTGCTGGCTACTGATGCAGGCCGATGACCTGATCATGGTTCTGTATTGCATTGTTTCTTGGTAACGGGAGTCTTAGCACCTTTGCCAAGCATCCTCTTTGACCTCCCAGAGAGCATCTGTGGAGCCCATCATTCTGTCACCCTCTAAATTCCTTTGAAAAGCTAGAAGTCTCTCCTGTGAATAAGAGGGGTTTATGTGGGAGCTAAGAAGGCTGTGAGGTTGGGGCTGAACCCTTGTGACCTCCAGGCTGAACCCTTAGCCTTGTTCTATCAGGGGACCAAGGACATTCTGTCTTCTCCCTTGGATCTGGAGCAGCAAGCAGAGACAGCCATGAGGTTGAATTAGCCTAGCATTCCTCCCTGGTGACCTAATGAGCCGGCATAACTAAATGACCATTAGACAGAAACTTTGTGTGAATGGCAATAGAAACGTTCCTCGGAACTTCCTGAAAAGGGAGATAATCTATCTAAATAGCTTCCTGTCTTTCTGCTGCCAAACAGCAGCCGACCAGATTCTCCTACTGGGGAATTATGTAGCATGCGGTGATCTAGACCCTCCCTGCTTGGGGGAGTGAGTGGGCCATGAGGCTCTCCAGATGCCCCGGGAGTGTGGAGACAATTGTTCCAGCCATCTCTCTGAGCTGGGAGATTAGGAAGGCATAGGGAAGGGGCAGTGAGGGAGGGGTCTCCAGACTCCTGGGGCAGAGAGGGCAGCTATTAGGCCCTGTCATCAGAGCCTGGGGCAATCTTTCGCTCTGATTCTTAGAAACCTCAGTTCACGTCTTAGCAGGAGAGGGAAGAACGGATTACTTCCTGCAAACCCCTGCGTGTGTCTCTTTGGAAGACCTTTCTCTTGCTATTAGAAACATGTCTGGGGGCTTTGCTTTATATGGAAACTGCAATTTAACATAAGCAAACCGCAAAATGGAAACCAGAAAGCCCCCCCCCACTCCCCATACATTGGCTGGGAGCCCCTCCGGGACTGTGGGTGAGGCAATCCCCTCTCAGGTCACGTGGTATGTTCTCCACCACCAAAGCCTTACTTCCCAGAGGTGTGGGCCCTGGGACAAGGGAGGTGGGGAGGGCTAGAAGGATGCAGAGGAGGCTGGCTGCCTATTGCTCTAGAAATGTCTCAGGTGTGAATATGGGTCTCTCTCTCTCTCTCTCTCTCTCTCTCTCTCTCTCTCTCTCTCAGCAGCTTCTCAAGGATTTTTCCTGCCCTCTATACCAGCCCCATGACTGCTTTTCTATGGATGTGGGCTAGAGATATTCTCTCTCTCTCTCTCTCTCTCTCTCTCTCTCTCTCTCTCTCTCTCTCCCAAACACACACTCATTTTTATATTGCATTTTATAAATTATTTGAAAAATCTTTTTATATAACATATTCTCATTGTATTCTTTCCTTCCTCCAAGCCCTCCCAGGTCCTTTCCAGCTCCCGACCTACCCAGCTTCATCTTCTCTTTCTCCTAGAAAACAAGAACAAAAACCCAACCCCCCAGAACTAAGGACAGGGTCCTGTCAGGCTGTGTTTGCTCTTCTCCACTGAAAGGAATCACCAGGGGACCTGATATTCATTACCGCAGCATTCATGCGACCCTGACGAGTGACTCCCTAACCTGACAAAAGAGGAAACTGAGGCTCAAGTAAAGCAATGCTCAAAGTGCCAGAAAGCAGAGGGTGGTGCCTTCAAATCAAGGCCAATGTGTGCCCTAGGCTGTCCCATCCTCTGCCCCTCACTGAAGTCACTGAGATACCCCGAACTATTGCTCTGTACTCTCAGGGTGGTGTTGGCAGGATCTGTGGGTCCCCAAGTCATATGCTTTTTGGTTTCCATTAATGAACAATGAAACAGCATGTCCTGCTCAGTGTCAGGAGCTACATGGGAAGTGCCTAATGGTGACATGCGCTAGTGGCTACCATACTGGGCCTTTTCAGCACAGAGAGTTGCATGGGGTAGGGCCAACACTGACCTACCTACCACACCAGTGCCGGTGAGCTGCAAGCACCTTCTTTATCCTGTTTAGATAGAACCGGAGAAGGGGAAGAGCGTTCAGCTCTTCTCTACGCACAGGCTGGCTCATCCTGTGGGAACGTGTGTCCCCCCCCCCACCTCTCAGTACAGTGGAGAGGAGAGACAAAATGAGCTGAGGTGGGGACCTGGTGTTTTCCCCGATATTCCTAAGCAACGGGAGTCCTAAAATCTTCAGGGCTAGCCACAGAAACGTTGTTTACCAGGAAGAAAACACTTGAAAAGGAGAATATTTGGCGGAAATGTGCTGGGATTAACAGGTTTCACCCACCCCACCCCCTCCTTTTAATGCTGTTTTGTTTTTCTTCTGGGTTGTTCAAGGTACTGACCTAGCATTCGCCCCCTTTGCCAAGAAACTCTTTCCCTGCCTAATTAGCCTGTGGTATTGTTCCTGGGTTCTGGGAAGGGAGGGGAGGGGGAGGGGAAGGCAGAGGGCCGGGCTGGGCCTGGCCAATGGGGAGCTGCAATTAGTTAGAGGGGTTGTGGGGAGCCAGGGCCGGTCATTAGATGCAGAGGTCTTGAAAAATCCCTCTGTAATTAATTTTCTCCTGCATTAATTAGAGCGCTGCTGGAATGAGGGGCAGGGAGGGATTTGTTGCCCTGGACTGCTTTTCAGGGCGACTTAAGGGAAAGATAGAAATCGCCTAGAGAACAGGCTGAGGACAGGACTGGGTTGTTGGGAGAGTTTGCTTGGCCTTAGCAGGAGAGCTAGGCTGAAAGCCAAGGACACAGGGAGGCCCATAGTTGATCTTAACCTGGACTGGGTCATGGTACATGGCTCAGAAGGAACCCAGAGTATGTATGTGTGTGCCTACGTGTGTGTTCATGTGTGCACAGTATACATGGCCCAAGGATCTCTGCTTCTCATACATTTAGACACTGCCTACAAGAGCTTCAGTCTTCCTCTTTAAAAACAATACGGTGTGTGTGTGGACCTGTGTGTGTATGTGTGTGTGTACATGTGGACCTGTGTGTGTGGACCTGTGTGTGTATGTCTGTGTGTACATGTGGACCTGTGCGTGTGGACCTGTGTGTGTATGTGTGTGTGTGTGTNNATGTGTACCTGTGTATGTGTATGTGTACATGTGGACCTGTGCATGTGTGGACCTGTGTGTGTGTACATGTGGACCTGTGTGTGTATGTGTGTGTATTTGTGTGTGTGTATATGTGTACCTGTGTGTGTGTACCTGTGGACCTGTGTATGTGTGTGTGTACATGTGGACCTGTGTATGTGTGGACCTGTGTGTGTGTGTGTGTGTACATGTGGACCTGTGTGTGTATGTGTGTGTGTCCATGTGCACCTGTGTGTGTGGACCTGTGTGTGTGGACATGTGCACCTGTGTGTGTGGACCTGTGTGTGTATGTGTGTGTCTACATGTGCACCTGTGTGTATGGACCTGTGTGTGTATATATGTGTGTGTACATGTGGACCTGTATGAGTGTGCATGTTTATGTCTGTAGAGACCAGGGGTTAATCTCAGATGTCTTCCCCAGTTGTCATCTACTTTGTTTTGTGAGGTGGCCTCTCTTATTGGTCTAGGACTGGCTAATTTGGCTGAGCTGGCTGGCCAGTGAGCCTGAGGGATCTGACTCTCTAGGGCTGGAATTACATGTGAGCAGACCACCAAGCTCAGGGGGCTCCTGTGTTCTTAGAGACTGAACTCAGGTCCTCAGCAAGGACGTTATCAACTGAGCCTTCTCCTTAGCTCCCCTCTCTCTTCACCCATCTTACAAGTACAGTCACAGTTACTGTAGATTAGAGCATTGCTTGCTCCAATCCCCTCAAACACCCTCATTTCCCCCTGAACAGAGACATGGGCACTTCTCTTTGCCTTTTCTGTATTGTAGACATTCCATTATGATTGCTCACTGGCAAGTGAGCTGTTAAGTCTAATAGAAGAGGGCCCCAAGAAGAAAAAATTTTAAAAGATACTTTATTTTTAAAAATTTTTAATTTTTAAAGAAAGTTTATGTATTCATGTATTTTATGTATTTGAGTGCTCTGTCTTCGTGCACGCCAGAAAAGAGAATCAGATCCCATTACAGATGTTTGTGAGCCACCATGTGATTAGTGGGAATTGAACTCGGGTCTTCTGGAAGAACAGCTATAGGTGGACTTTTCTTTCCTGCCCACCAGTTCCCAAATAACCGACACGGAGACTCAATAACACATGGAAATGTTCAGTCAATAGCTCAGTTTTGTTACTAGCTAACGCTTACATTTATGTTAACCCATATTTCTTATGTATGCTTTGCCATGTGTCTTGGTTCCTTTGCTCAGCACAGCCTGAACATCTTGCTTCTCCCTGCTTCTGCTGGTGGCTCCCCAGCTCCATCCTTCTTTCACCCAGCATTCTCGGTTTGACTCCCCTGCCTAACTCTATCCTGCCCAGCGATTAGCCAGTCAGCGTCTTTATTAAACCAATCACAGCAACATATCTTCACACAGTGTAAAGGAATACCCCACAAGCGGTCAGTGCTCTCACCACTATACCAGCTTTCCAGCCTCCAAGAAGATTCTAAGGAAAGTAACTGCCCAGCCCTGAAGCCCTAGTATTCTGACAGTGACTGGGGCATGAGCAATAGAGACCCAGAGACAGACGTTGGGGTTCAGCCTGAAGATCAGAAAAACAAAGCAGCCAGCCACTGGCTGTTACCTCTATCTCAAACCAAAATGGCAATCCTGCCTTCAGAAACCTCAGAATGAGACTGGGCATGAGATCTGTTTCCTGCCATCTTATATTCCTCTCTACAGAGTCAGATATTGGGGGGAAATGCTGAGAGATCAGAGAGACGAAGAAGCAAAACCACAGCCATCTTACCTACTCAGCTTCCCAGCCAAAAAGAGACCCAGTTCCTGACTCCTCCCCCTTAACACTGCCCAGCCGTATCATTTCCTGTCTGTCTGTACAGACCTCCAGACCTCTATGGTTAGCTTGTGACTAGCTCTGCCTTCTGACCTTCAGGCAAGCTTTATTTGTGCAAACAAGAGATCACCACATTTGGCTTAACTGGCCTGCTATGATAACTGGTGGGTCTTATTCCAAATTCAGTAGTTGCAGGTCTTCAAGCCTAGCCAACACCTTCAATGTGTTTGTTGCATGAATTTTTGTCCAAAGAGGAAAGGTTGGTCTGTTTATATCTGCTACTCTTTCCACAGTAGTCAGTCAAATTGGTGATTCATAGGCAGGCTTAGGATCTGGGCTCAAAACGAAGTGTTTTCTTCTCCAATTGTTCCCCGAAACAGACTGAGCACTTCAGTAGGAAGACATGGCATTGGTTGGATGGCCAAGCCACTAATGGAGTAGGAACTGGGGGACTGAAAGGAAAGTGAGGGTGACAGAAGGTGGCCCTGGGGGAAGGGAGCAGCTCTACTCCCTGGAATTTTCTTTCTGTGCTACTTTGGTTTGGTGACTTATTCCCTCGAGATGAGAGAAGAAAAGACAAGAGAAGAACCCAAAGAGTGTGGCTGCGCGTTCTGTGCAGGAAGCGGCGTTGGGAATGCAAATGATAAGAGGGCTGGATCTCCTGGAGGCTCTGGAAGCCATCAGTGTTCTGGAAGGCTCCTGGTGCCCTCTTCCCCGGCCCATCCCTAGCACATTCTTCACAGCAGCTGCTTCGACTCTTCTCTCCCCTCCCTGGCTTCGCAGTCCGCCCCCACCATTCACAGGAGATGATCTCACCTCCAGCTCTTGGGAGAGGCCCTGGCCACCACTCCAAGCTGACTCCAAGTGGCCCATAAGCCTGTGTCCCTGGGCTCAAAGACCTCGAAATCCTCGTTTAAGGATAGCTGACTTGTTTTCTCTCAGATTCGTTTGCCTTATGTGCATGTAGAATGGGGGTTATTGTAAGGATGAGTTTCAACACTATGGGGAGCTTGCACATAAGCAGGAAATAATTGTCTAGACTAGCATCACTGCTACCACCGCTACCATCATTGCCATCGCCATTACTACCACCACCACCACTCCCAACACCACCATCACTATTACCACCATGATCACAACCACGACTACCACACCACCATCCCCACCCTCACCCATCTACTGTCTACTTATATCAAGGTTTGCTTGTGTGCTAGCCGTGTCCCTAGTGACTTTTGACTTCTGCTGCCTGCTGCTCTCGAGAATCTTCCTCTTGGGGTTCAGACACACTCGCGTCCCATTTAACTTTACAGATGCGGGGCTGGCAAGATGCCTCCGTCGGTCAAGTGCTTCTTGTGCAAAGGTGAGGACCCAAGTTTGATCTCTGGCATCCACCCAAAAGCTGAAGGTAGTGATGCATTTCTGTAGCTCCATCACTTGGATGGGGAGGGACAGGGATAGGCAGGTCTCTGGAGCTGGCTGGTCAGCCGGTGCAGCTGAATTGGTGAGCCCCAGGTTTAGTGAGAGACGCTGTCTCAAAGGAAAGGTGAAGCGATACTGGGCTGTGAGGAGCCACACTCACTATTCGCCATTACAAGATGGCGCTGACATCCTGTGTTCCCAAGCAGTAAACAAGCTTGCTGCGTAGACGCGAAGGGATTTTCCATTCCGTGTGCTCTGCCTCTCCCATGGCGTCATCTCATGCGATGGGTTGCAGCCAACCAGGGGCTGACACGTCCTAAGCGAGGAGAAGCCTCTATTTAAGGGAAGGGTTCCCCCGCCTCTGGGTCTCCGCTCTGGAAGCTTATGCTTCTGCCTCTCAAGGAGCATTAAAGCATACTGCAGAAGGATCCTTGTGTGCCGCGTCGTTCTTGCTGGCGAGACGGTTGCGCGGGACACTGGGCAAGACACTTGATACTGACTTCTGGCCTTCACAGACACACACATGCTCACGCCACATGCACACCACACAACCCTTCCTAAATGCCTGTTTTCTTGATTATAACCTCAAAGCAGTCTCCCTCCTTTCCTTCCTCCACTCCCAGATTTATCCAGAGTCATCTGCGGTTATTGACCCCACTTCCTCCCCTCCTACCCATTCCTCATCCCGCCGCAATTGCCTTCTGTCCCTACTGTCCAAAGGAGATGGGACTTTCAAAAGATTTTCTAATTGCATCTTCCAGCCCTACTCAGTCCTTTGGGAACATCTGGCTCTGCCAAGCCTCCCAGCCGTCCTCCAACCTTCTTCCCAGGCACCCCGACTCTGCTCCCTCTTGCACAGGATTTAATCTCATTTGCCTGTGTTCCCCCAAGCATCATCTCCTCTCCTCTCTTCTTGGGTGATCTCACACTCTTCCCCTGCAGTCAGGATCTTACCTAGGAAGCTGGCAAGTCTGTGCCTCCAGCGCTCACCCATGTTCTCCGCTGAATGCTCAATGCCAGCTTCTCCTCCTTCTATGCAAGACGTTGTGGCAGCATCGTTTCCTGACTTGACGATCCGTGGCCCTTGTGATAATGTGTAATGATCTCAACTGTGTCCCCAGCATTTTAGTGATGGGTCCTCTTGAGTTTGTTTAGTACCTGTCACCCTTATACTCCACACTGTCTGTACCTGACTGTCCAGTGTCCTGAGCACTTCCTGGGAAGGCTCTGGACCCTCTGTCCCCAGCCTTTGCTCTCCTTGCCCACTTATCCTATACTTTAGATTTTGCTTATTTACCAAGGATCTGTGTAGTGTGATGTGGTTGGTCCTCAGCATGGTGATCGATGGAACCTTTAGGAGGTAGGACGCAGAGAGGTCTTGAAACCCTTAGGATCACTGGAAGGGAAGAACAGTTTGAAGAGCGGATTGTGAGCTGAGCAAAGCCTAAACAGGGTCCCCGAACCACCCTTTGATTTCCTGTCTGCTGAGAGAGTGACACCTTCTTCCCGCCATGACGTCATGCAATCTGCCACTCTGGAGGCTGAGCCAGTGAGGCTCCCTAATCTTGAACTTTGAAGCTCCGAAACAGTGAGCTAACTAAGCCGTATTTTTTTTTCGCTGAGCCAGTGAGGCTCCCTAATCTTGAACTTTGAAGCTCCGAAACAGTGAGCTAACTAAACCGTATTTTTTTTTCTTTGTAACTCAGATATCTCAGGTATTTCGTTAGGGTAACAGAAAGGTATCTGATGCCCCCTACCCAGAGGCCCTTTCTGCATCTCTGTCCCTGTCTTTCATGCTCTAGATCGAATCCTGTAGCTCCCGAAGCATCCCTCCTACTCACTGTTAGAGTGCGTACCTTCCTTCTCTCAGGTGTGGTGCATTTCAGTGCATCAGCGTCTCAGCCAGCACTGCCCACTGAGCCATCTCGCCAGCCCCGAGAACCAGACTTAATTAATACCCAAAGGAAAATGAGTCCGATTAAGCTCAGTCTTGAACGGACAAAAGAAGCCACAGGTGGACAGTTGACTACCGAGTGTGGGTTGGAGGGTTGGAGGCGAAGGGTTGAGTGTAAATGTCTTCCGTCTTGGTTATGGTATGTGAAAAAATTTATAAGATTTGTACATCTTTATAAAGATTTTTATAAGGACTCAATGAAGCTTCTAATTTTTTTTTTTTAATGAAACATCTCATTCTTTCCCCATCCCTATCTGCCAGGACAATGGGACACCTGAAGAAAGCTGCCTTGCTTATCTTTTGGGTCATCTAGCAGTAAGGTCAAGGCAGTTTAGGAGAAGCAAAACAACAAACCAAAGGAAGACCCTGGAAGAGCCCTTAACTCACTGGCTTTTCTTGCTACATAGGATGGTTTAATTGATAGCTTCCCACCCTTTGCGTAATTGGTTATAAGGATAAATGACAAGGAACTTGAGGTCTCTGGAGGGCCACGGTCATTGCATAGTCTCCTTACTTATTACCTGTCATGCAAATGACTCTGAACTTCTTTTCTGGTCCAGGACAAGTGCTTGGTATCTAAAATGGATTAGACAAGGATTTCCTGTTGGAAACAAAGAAGCTGGGACTGAGAAGAGATGGCAGTGTGTAGCAGGACCCGTGCCTGGTAATGACTGTGTACGTACCCAGGTGAGTGCGTGGAATAGAACTTCAGTTCTAAGGAGAGAGATTTCAAAGGCATACATTTTTATAGGATGCTATCAGTATAGCATGTGCCTTCCTTTATCTACCAAAAAAAAAATCATGTTCCCTCTGAGCATTCCCAAGTGCGCAGAAAACATAGTTTATTTTCTTTCTCCCTCTGTATTGTGTTGTAATAGGGGGAGGCTGTGTCCCGCTGCCAAGAAGTGTTCCCTGTGCCTGGATCCTGGCCGTGGCCGCTAGTTTATGCCCGAAATAACCACAAGAAAACTGTATTCATTTAAATACTGCCTGGCCCATTATCTCTAGCCTCTTCTTAAACGAAACATAAACTAACACATTCCTAATAATCTGTGTGTCATCACAATGTGGTGACTTACCGGAAAAGTCTAACCTGCATCCATCTCCAACGGGCGTCTCTCACACTTCCTTCTCTCCCACCACCTTCCATTTTGTCTACTCCGCCTACCTAAGGGCTGTGTCCTATTCTACAGGCCAAGGCAGATTCTTTATTAACTAATGAAAGCAACAGAAATAAATAAGGACCCTCCTACATCAGTATTGCCCTCTGAAACATTAGCAAGGAGACACATTGGTAGGACAACTTTCTAGAAGCCTCTGTAGCCATGTGGTTGGAAGAGAGAGAGAATCTCCACCATGTCACCAACAGAGTTAAGTGTGTTGTGTCCGGCTTTAAGGTGTCTGGCTGTCTCCCTCGCACACCCTCATTTGCACGGAGGGGTGAAGTGGGTGGTAGGTCAAGTTACCCAGCTTCTTAGAAGATGGGATCATAAGCTTCATTTTCACATTGATGGCTCAATAGAGAGATGGGTACAAGAGTCTTACTTCTCTCCATCCTTCCTAAGGTCTTCCTGTTTAAAGTTATTCGAGACAATAGCTATTTGGGGTGGAGAGGAATTTAAATCTTTTCAGCTGGGTGTCAGCGAACTAAAAATGGATTAACTATTAATTTTCATTTTTTTTTAAAAGGGGAGATGTGACTAGACCCATGTAAATTAGTGCTAGAGAGCTTGCTTAGTACATGAAAGGCTGTGGGTTTGCCCCCTGGTGACACACACACACACACACACACACACACACACACACACTTCATTAGAAAAAAAGTCATGCCCATTTGCTGACACATTGTCTGTGCTCCTTTTGCATTAGGACAGAGGAACCGAGTAATTGTTACATGGACTACACGGTTCACAAAGCACAAACTGCTCACAACCTCGCCTACTAAGGAAAACTGCAACCCCTTTCAGTCCATTGCTTAAATATGGGGCATTGTGGGTAGGGCAGGGTGTGGAGGGAATGCCATTTGGCAGAATGCTTATTTAGCATGTATAAGGCCCTACATTCCATCCCCAGCACCCCAGAAACTGGGTGTGATGGCCCACACCTGCAATCCCAGCACTTAGAAGGCAGAGGCAGGAAGATTGTAATTTTAAGGTCATCCTTGGCTACACAGTGAGTTCCAGGCCAGTCTGGGATACATGAGACTCCGTTTCACAAAAAAAAAAATCACGTGTGTTTGTGTGTGTGTGTGTGTGTATCCATTAATGTGAACTCTTAAACTATAAAGCAATAAATAAAAGTCACCCATAACTCTACCATCCTTTAATAAAAACAATATTTTACTATGTTTGCATTTAGCCTTTTCTATGCACATGTAAAATTATAAGCAAGTGTAATTACATGATTGAAGTAGTATTCTACTGGGCTTCACATCTTATTGTGTGTGCTTATGATCTGATTACACGCCCTTAGACATGCCTTGGTCACGCGACATGTGCGTGTGTGTGCGCGCGCGCGCGTGTGTTACTGAGGATTAAATTCGGAGCTCACGCATGCTGGGCAAGCATTCTGACACTGGGGGCGACATCCCCAGCACTCATTAGAAACCTTTAGAACCTTCCTGATACAACCCACGACACCACCCAGCTCGTAAGTAGTGCTCAATGTTTCCTAATTCAGAATACCAGGGGCTGTCACGAAGGCCTCTGAACAGAAACCCTTCTCTGATTCGTGATTGCTTCCCTGAGATAAATTCCCACAAGTGGAGTTACTGGGTTAAGGGGTCAGGACAATTTTCAGGGTCTTGATAGCATATTGCCAGATTGCCTTCCCGAGAGATTGGATCAATTTATGCTCCCACCAGCAATGTATGAAATTGCTGCCTCGCCTTCCTCTTGCCAGCCCCGAGGACTATCATTTTAAAAAGTTACCAAATTGATAGGCAAAAATTGCATTTTGTTGTTTTGATTTGAATTTCTTTGATTACTGGTGAGGCTAAACATTTTTTTTTTCATTTGTTAAACACTTCTTCATATGTTTATGGCCAAAGAGAATCTTAATAATGGTCTCCAAGTGTGCAAAGGGGTTATTTGGTAGATTGAGACCAGCTGTTCTCAGAAAGAAAACGGAGATGTTTAAGTTCAGCAAGGACTCAGTCAGCCAAGGGTCCTTCCATGCAGGATGGGCATCTGACTGGTCAAACTCCAGGGATAACTGTGGTGCTCCCCGAGACCTCTTTCTTCCAGGTGCAAGGATACCGGAGAAAAATAGCTGCAGATCGCTGGCTGCTCATTGAGTGTTGCATTTACATGTCGTCTGACATTTACATGTGTTTGCATTTAAATGCTCGCAAACGCTCTATGAGAAACGTGGACATGGACCTATGTTATTATCGATCATGCCGTGTAGGCCTGAAATGGTCATCCTGAAATCCCAGGTTTGTAACTGCGCTGAGGGGATGCACTTTTCCCACTTGAAATGTCTTTGTAAAATCCCTGTGCAAAATGAAGGAAGTGCAAACCTCATCTTAGGTAAACTGCAGCAAGTCCAACCCAGACCAGCAGCCTGGACAGCTTTGCTGGTTCCCAGGCCTGCCTGCAGCCAGCTTTTCTTCAGTTCAGCTATTCCTGGCTCTTTGGATGTGTGGGGGCCCATTCTGCCTTACTGGAAGTCCCGTCCCGTGTCTCCCCCCCCCACACCTACTGCTCCCGTCCCCGAGGCTTTAACCGCCATGATGCATTTACATGTTCAAGTGCACATGGTTCTTTGGACATGTTCTGTGATTTTCCTTCATAGAATGCATGATAATTTGAAACCCAATCCCTTTCTTCAGAGCCATCATCCTAAGAAGAAGGCAAGGGATTCAGGCCTGAACATCAATTTATTCTCTTGAGCTCAGGGGAATCTGACAGCAGGGACTCAGAACAAATGTCTCTTGATTAAGTTGTGGACAAGTGAGTGAACGAGGGGCTCTAAGCTCCCTGCAGCTGTCTCTGGGCCCTGCATGCTCTTAGCATGGCCAGCATTGCCCGCTGCTTCTCCTCTGCCTATCTCTCTGTTCTCCCAGATCGTCTTGCCATTTCACATCCCTTCCCCATGCCAGCATGTTTGGACAGCCATGGTATGGGGTTTGTAGGGAAATGCCTCTCATCTTTCCTGTAGCTGCCGCCCCTGACTAGGATGAAGATGATCCTTTCCCTGAGTCATCAATAAGGGATGACTGAGTCATCAGTAAGGGACGACTGATGGCTCCAGATCGTCCAACTTCTTCTTGTAGACCTATGTAGGGAGCTACCATGCGTGTACCACTTCCACGGGTGAACAGTTTAGATGGCTTTACATAGAATCTCAGAGTTCTGGTCCTCTACCCTTCTTTTGAAGATATTTTTATTATGTTTTATTTATATGCTTATTTATTTCCATTTTATGTTTGTACATGTGCATGTTATGTGGAAGTCAGAAGACAACTTTCTGAAGTCAGTTCTCTCCTTCCACTATGTGGGTTCCAGGGATAAAATTTATGTTATCATGTAGGTGGAGACTGGTTGTTTGTTTCCTGACTGCC
>JAQHUG010000141.1:3286510-3300113 GCA_028555095.1 Dicrostonyx torquatus | reverse complement strand
GCAGGTGGATCTCTGAGTTTAAGGCCAGCCTGGTATACAGAAGAGTTCCAGGACAGCAGGGACTACATGGAAAAACTCTGTCTTGAAAAACAAAGAGAAAGAAAGAGAGAGAGAGAGAGGTAAAAAGCCATGTGGCAGAACATAGATTAAATAAAAGCAGGTTAATTTAAGTTGTAAGAGCTAGTTAGGAACAAACAAACTAAAAGCCAAGTTCCATAATTAATAATAAGTCTCTGTATCATTATTGGGGGGCTGATGATCCCCAAAGAAAGTCCAACGATAAAAACTGACTAGAGAGAACATGTTATAAACAGCCCTTGCCAGGTTATAGTGGTGTATACCTTTCATTCCAGCACTTGGGAAGCCAAGGTAGGGGAATGATGAGATCCTGCCTCAAAAGGACTAAGGGTATAGAGCTCAGCAGTGGAATGCTTGTTTTTCATGCACAGGGCCCTGGGTTCCATGCCCAGCACTGGAGACCAACCAACCAAACACACAAACAAACAACCTAGACTTTCCGATGTAACCCCTTGATCGCAGGGGGGTATAAAATTTTGCAGGGTTCTTGGCTCTTGCTTCCCTCCTCCCCAAGCCTGTCTTTTGCTCATGAGGCAACTACAAATCAAGATAATGTAACTCAAGTGAGCACTCTTTGTAGGGTATTATTTATGGGCAGGAAATGAGACAGGGACTATTTCCTGTCCCAGGGGGGTTCAGGGTCTGCGGTGAACAAATGCTGGACTTAGGGAAGTGCAGAGGGTGGAGATTGGCACGGTGATATGCTTTTGGGTTAAAGGCATAGCCACAAGGTTCTGAGGTCAGCTAGGTACCTCTGGGCTGCTGCAACCAGGTATGGGAAACATCAGCTTGCACGCATTTCAGATGACCGTCTGCAAGCATCCTGCAATTGCATCCATCACTGGACCCGCTCCCCTGCCGTTCTCCCGCTTGGCGTCTGATTTCCCACAGCATTTCTCTGTTCCCCGTTGTCCCATTGTGGAATTACAGGATGCTTCTTTCCGGAGCAGCAATTAAAGAGATTGCTTCACTGGACCAAAGCTAGGAGATGGAGTGTCTCCCAAGAAATTGGGTCTTTATTATGAGCAGGACACCTGACCTACAATGTCCAAGGTTATATTTCATCCTGTCTTGTAAGGTGAGGTGTTACCAGCATCTTCATCATTTTTATGGGCAAGGAGACAGAGAGAATTCAGAGCGAGGATCCTGCAGCTGAGCTTAAATTGAGGCTGTTGGAGCCCACAGACTACTCCATAACCCATTTGTTCTGTCTCATCCATCCATCCACACAAGCCTGGTCTCTGTGTTGTGCAAAAGACAAACCAGAACTGACGACTTTCACAGGGGCTGAGATCTGGAATCCATCTACAGGAGCCCCGGGGGACATCTCTTCATTCTGCTTCTGGGCTGAGCGGCAGAACAAGTCCTGAACATAGTATACCCATCCATCATTCATCTGAGTTTGCAGCCCTGCCCTCTCTGGCACATGGTTGTCTCCTTCATCTTGTTCTTCTGTCTCTCTTTCTGATTTTCTTCTTGTTCATTATCATCATCATGTTCTAGTTCCTTCCTCACACTTCGCTTGACCCTACCCTTATTTGGCATGGACTGGAAAGACACAGCTGGGCAGATGTGTTCAGTGTGTCCAGTGGTCCTAGAACAATACTGCTTGGTGATCATGGTCACAGGACCTCCTCGAGGTTTGTGCAGATGCAGATACTGGTCCTGATTCTGGGAAGGGCTTAGTATCTCTCTCTCCAATGTATTCCCATGGACTGCTGATGCTACTAGTACCTCTGGGTTGGAACAGTACCACCAGCTGGAACAGCTGGGTCTTGCCCTATGCCAGTCTCCCCCATTTTGTCTGATATATCTCCGAGGGCAGATATTTTGTAGTGATCGTGGTACATGTCGAGGCAGACACACTCAAATTTCATCTTCCAGTTGTGACCTGTGTGGTCTGGAGCAAGACTGGGCAATGCCCAGGAATAGGCCTGGGAACTTGTCAGAACAACAGATTCTCCAAGACTGATATGATAGTTGCACACTTTTAATACTAGACTTAAACATACTGGGGGAAGAGGATTGATCAAGAGTTCAAGGCTATCCCCAACTGTATGTGGAGTTCAAAACTAGCCCGAACTTCATGAAACTCCATGGCAAAGAACCAACATAACCAACCAGACAAACAAACCAACAAGCAATCCAAGAGAAGAGAGAGTCTATTCTCTGATGCACTTCAGACCCAGTGGGCCAGCCCTCCTGCTGGGCTTGAGACTTCCGCTTTGGGTAAATACCTGACATGCTGGGTTTCAGTTTGGGTTGCACATGGGAACACATGGGAGCACCTTAAAACTATTCAGACCAGTGGGGGCTGTTGAGATGGTCAGCGGGTCAACATGCTTGATATGCTTTCTAGGCAACATGAGTTCAATCCCCATGAAACACCTAAAAAATAGAATGAAAGAATCTACTCCTTAAGGTTGTCCTTAGTCTTCTATGTAGAGGATTAGGGGATTCAGGTCCTCTTCAGATGGACCATGCCAGCTTCACAGAGGCCCTTAATAATGTCCAGGAATAGAGACATGCAGAAGGCAGGAAAACAGAATCCAGATGGCAGCTGGGCCGCAAAGCCCCTCCTTCCATCAGTTGGCCCATGGATATTGGCAGGCCAGCCTCTCTCCATAGCTCCCACCTCTGTTCTATGTCTTACTGGTTATTAGCTTCTGTCTTCAATGTCCCTGTTGGCTTCAGAGACACATGAGCTGATGTTTATAAGGTACCTCAGGGTACATACGGATGGGAGAATGGCTTATGTGGTGACGTGGTTATTGCTCAAGAATGAAGATGTGAATTCAGTCCCCAGAATCCATGTAAACATGCCAGTAGGTAGCATTTCATTGTAATCTCAGTGCTAGGGAGGTAGAGATGGAAGATTCTCGGAGCTCTAGACTAGCTGGTCTAGACAAATTGGTGAGCTCTGAGTAAGTAAGAAAGCCTGTTTCAAAGGAGGTATGATCTGGGAGTCCCCTCTGTGATTACCATTAATGAATAAAGAAATTGCCTTGGCCTATTGATAGGGCAGAACTTAGGTAGGTGGGGAGGACTGGACTGAATGCTGGGAGGAAGAAGGGCAGGGTAAGGGAGCCTCCATGGAGCTGCTAGAGATAGACATGCTAAAACTTTGCTGGTAGGCCACAACCTCATGGTGATGCACACATTAATGGAGATGGGTTAAATTAATGTGTAAGAGATTAGCCAATAAGAAGCTAGAGCTAATGGGCCAAGCAGTGATTTAATTAAGACAGTTTGTGTGATTATTTTTGGGGGTCTGGGCAGCCGAAAAACTAATAAGTGGCCTCCTTACAATAGAGATAGGCTGTGTTCTTAAGGATGACACTCAAGATTGACCACCTGGGCTGGGCGGTGGTGGTGCACGCCTTTAATTCCAGCACTCGGGAGGCAGAGACAGGTGGATCTCTGTGAGTTCGAGGCCAGCCTGGTCTACAAGAGCTAGTTCCAGGACAGGCTCCAAAGCCACAGAGAAATCCTGTCTCGAAAAACCAAAAAAAAAAAAAAAAAATGGTGCACGCCTTTAATTCCAGCACTCGGGAGGCAGAGACAGGTGGATCTCTGTGAGTTCGAGGCCACATACACATAAACAAATGAGAAGGCACACACATACACATGTAAAAAGCATGTTTATGAGTATGCAGAACTATTAAGGCATCTTTCTGGCCCTGGACCACTTACCAAGCACCCACTCTCTGCTCTGAGCTTGTCTCCCGCTCTGCAGAATGTATGAGCTGGCAGGGCTGTGGTCTCCTAGGCTGGCTCCTTTCTTTCCCATCAGTGTCTCTTGTCCTTACCTGCTCTGGAGGGGTGGCTCCTATCAGGTGTGTGTGCTACACTTCATCCAAGATTTCCTCCTGAGCGGAGCCTAGTCCCAGTCCAGCTCTCCTGTCTCCACCCTCAGTTGCCCCGATCAGGGAAATGAAAACCCTACACAGCCCTCCTTCCTCTCTCCAGATCTTCTCTCCGCTACTCAATGGGAGCTTTGTCGTGGTTGTGAATGCTTTGAAATCCATCCTGTCCCCACGGTTGTCCGCCGGCTCCTGCACCATTTGGATGCTGGACTTGTAAGAGGTATTGTCCTTTAAACTTCAACCTGCTTATGAGAAAGTCAAGTAAGCCAACCAAGAATATCTTTAAATCTCAACAAAGACAGATGGAGCCTCCCATCCCTGCCTCTCCTGTTGGATTGGCTCCGAGAATGGGCCTCCAAACTTTGACCTGGGAAGTTGTTAACCCATCCACAAGGACTTACTCACCTGATTCTGGAGTTGCTAGGTCCTGGTGAAGTAACCAGGGAACTTTGACTTGGGAGAGGAATTGTGGATTTCAATCCCGAGTCTCCCGATCGCTTGGATTTCCCGCTGAGAATTTCAATAGCCTCATCTCGCAGACACTCAAGTTGTTTATCCTGTGTGGTTGAAAATGACTAGTGTTGCTGTAAAAACAATGTGCTTTCACTTCCCCTCCACTCATCCAATCAGAATTCCCTGTCTCTTTGTAGTGTTGGCTTTTGTGAGCCCTTAGGAATGTGTGCATGTGTGCATGCCCATATGTATGAATGTATGTGTGTATGTATGAGTATGGATGTGTGTGTGTGTGTGTGTGTGTGTGTGTGTGTAGAGGGAACAGCTGTTCTTTGTTGATTTCCATTTCAGTTGACAGTTCAAATATTGCCACTCTAGTAAAGGTCTTTAATCTGCCCTCCTCACCCATGTGATCTCTTAAACTCTTGCGGGAAGAACCAGAATGTTCAGGCCACCGTGATTCTGCCCTGCCTTGCTTTGGGACTTTGGAAAAGTGACTTCCACCCTTGGAGCTCACTTCCTTCTCCTTTACTGTGCAGAGGGCTTTTCTATTTCACTTTGGTCTCAAGCTAGAGCAGCAAGCACTTCACCCAGCAAACCACCCTTCCGTCCATCCCTATTTATTCTTGAGATACCTATAGATATTAGGTATATCTGCAGCCAGCGGAGGCTTTCAAGGTAGAAACCAGTAACCAGGAGGACTGGAGCAGAGATAGGAGCTATGGAGAGAGGCTGACCGACCACTATCTACGGGCCAACTAAAGGGCACAGGGTCTTTGCGGCACTGATACCATTCCATACATTTCAATTCAGCACCCACAGAATTGAGAGGGCTATGGGTCTGGATGTGGGAAAAGTTTCTAGATTGGGGGGTGGGTGGTCTCCAAGAAGTCTGAGCACAGTGATATCTGCCTCACTGAGAATGCACAAAAATAAAAATGTGAAATTTGGGTCTCACCCCATGTATCCTTGGTCTCCAGATCCTGGGTTTTAATAAGCTTTCTAGGTGAAATTAGCATTACCCTGAATTTCTAAGACCCCTCTCTAGGGTCAAAAGAAGTCACTAACAAAGACAGGATGGGATCCTTTGTTTCTCCACAGATGCCATGGAACCAGCTCTTCCAATAACCTCTGGTTTGCTGGCTATGTGTGCTCTCCCACTCTGAGTACAATAGAATTGAATCTATGAAAATCTTTGCCAAAGGGTTCATGGTGCAACAACTTAGAGCCAATGGAGACTATGTGGTTTGGGGCTGGGCCGCACATTCAGCCATTAATATTAAGTATAATTACTTGAACATGTATTACCTAGGGAGCCCCAGAATTTGGCAGAGTATAAGGGAAATCGGGTGCAGAAGATATGACCCAGCTCTTCACCTTCATCTTGGCAATGAAAGTGCCATATGCCAGGGACTGTCCTTTGGTCACAGACATCTCCGTAGGAAGCAGTGTTAGAAATAAGCAAATGACTTCTACAAAGACTTATGGGTCTTCCACTGACTAAGGTCCCTGTCCATATGCCAGTCTGTTCTCAGAGCCTTATATGTCTAGTTTTGCTGAGCTGTATCAGGTGTTTCAACCGTACTTCATGAGTATGGTATAACCAATGAATACCTCTGCCCCCAACCTGTATTCACTGGGCTGAGAGGCTCCACGGCACTGCCCCGGGACATGCACAGCCCTGCCCCCCATTCCTGCTGCCCTGGACACCTTATTCAGTGGCCTCTCTCCCAGGTACTCTTGCTTGTGGCAATGAGCTAGTGGGGGCTGGTGGGCACAGATTCACTTTTCCCTTAAGAAATGCTTTCGTTATATTTTTTGAAAATTTCATATATGGATACTGTATTTACATCCCTCCTACCTCTTCCTCCTTTCCAATGCCCTCCCATGTCCCCCTCTCTGCCCTCTCTCAAATTCATGCCCTCTTCCTCAGCTGGTGTGGAATTGTGTGTGTATAACACACTAAGTCCATTTACTCAGATGCAGATGTCTTTAGGGCTGACCACCCAGGATCCTCCCTCAGAGCAGCCACTGGTCGTCTGAGGCTCTTCACCTAGGGGCAGGTCCTTGGGAAATGTCCCCCATTCGTATTGTCGTGTCAATTTTTGTTGTCATTATGCAGGTCTTGTGCAGGCAACCATATTGTTGGGATTTTTTTATGAGTGTGGCTTCCCTGGCCTGTCAAGAAGACAGAGTCTTGCAGCAGGCATCCAGCTCCTCTGGTTCCTACCATCTTTTCTGCTTTTCGCTTTCTTCTTGGCCATATGCAAATACTTTTGCATTGGGTGTCGGTCTGCCGCACGATGGAAGATCACATTTGCTTAGATAGCCTGTGCCTCAAGGCTGCCTTTCTGCTTTCACGCTTTGCCTGGATCCCTCACAGTTCCCTCCTGTGGGAGGCTTTTGCTCTGACACCTGAGGTTTCTGTTTGGTTGCAAACGGAAGAATTGCTTGCTGTGGTTATTGCACGCAAATAAGACGGAGCTGAGGGGAGGAAGAATGGTGGGAGAGGAGGGCACTTGAGCCTGCCTTCCTGGTTCCCTGGTATCTTCCTTTGCTCACCAGCTAAGGCGAAGACTTAAGAGGGATAAAAGAAGAAAAAAGGGTGATAGAGAGGGAGCCATGGTCAAAGTATGTCACATGTGCATGTGGGAGTGTCTAATGAAAATGCTTGATGCTAATATTACATGCTAATAAATAACATAAAAAATGAGTTGCAGAAGAGTGACTGTCAGGGAAACGCTCCTGGGGTCAGCATACTGTTTCTGCTAGATTCCCAGAAGCCCGTGGCTGCTGGGACATGCTCCTCTTAGAGCAGTAATGCCACTGTCCTGGTCAGGCAACATGATTCCTTTCGAATATTTTCATGTCATTTCACTATCTGCTCCTGTAACAAAACACGCACTGAAGCTGGCCACTTATGAGCAAAAGCAGTTCCCGTAGCTCCCCATTCTGGAGTTTTAAGGTCTTGTCCCAGCTCTGGAGAGGGCCTCCTTGCTTGGTTACATTCCAACAGCTGGCATCATGGTGGTGGCATAGGTATGAAAAAGGGATCACAGTCAAGGGCCAGAGAGATGGCCCACCTCCTACCTTGTCTACTTTTACTGTCTGTGTGTTCCCTGATTGGACATCTGCCTCTTCTTTTTGTATTTACTCTTCTTACTTTCTGGAATGTTCTTTCCCTGGAGACCAGGTTATTGATTGCTGGTAAGGGGTCTGCTTGAATCTTTTAGAGAGTATTTCTGTAATCACAGGTCTGATGGATCATCTCAGGTCCCACCGGCCCCACCCCTGGTCTTCAGTGTTCTTCTGTATCCTTGTCTCACATCCAGCATATGGAGCAGAAGTTCAGAGGAGGCTGTCTGTGTGGTGTTTGAAGGAACGGGCCGTGAGAATCAGCTTTCTAACTAGTTAGTAGCTTCCACCCTGATAGTGTCATTCTTTGGGGGGGGCAGTGGGTCCAGGGAGGTGGGCAAGACAATGAGGGCCATCACGTGGGTGGGAAGAAGGTAGGAGAGACTCACTGTCTTAAAGGTTATCTGGGTCTAGATTTGGATCCTACAGCCGTGCACACTCAAAGTATTCGGCTCACTTGAAAGGCATGGGTGCCACCAGTTTGGGTCCCGTTCAGTGTGCCTTTCAAATGCCAGAGGGCACCATGCTTACCTCTCATAAGTTTACCAGTGTTAGCTACAGTCACTGTCATCAATGTAACTGTTCGAGTGCTCTGTGTGTGTGTGTGTGTGTGTGTGTAAGGGAATATGCATTCAAATACAGCAATGAAACTTGCATAAGGGCTGAGTTTGCACGAAACAACTGGAGTGGTAGTTGGCAAAAACCCCACCTCAGCAGAAAGCCAGTTCCCTGGTGATGTCCCCAGGTTTTCACAGCCTTAGAAAGAGCCTGGAAATGGCCATTTCTCTGGGGCTCTGGGTGGAGATAGACCCAGAGCAGGGGATGATGGTGGGGTTTTCTCCTGAGAGAATTCAAGAGTCAGTGAGTCTCAGCCTCTGACCAGAGCAGAGATTTATTTCCCCCTGGCTGGAACAGTGAGTTATTTCCAAATCTTCTCCCTTCGTTACAAAACTCTCCCCGGGAGCAGGGCTGGCTGCAGCCACCACAAGCCGCAATCGTGGTGTGTCTGTCTTTTATGAATCTAGAGTTACATCCTCAAAATGAGGGCTTGGCTTCCATAGCGGCACATCTCCTGGGCAGGCTGGGATCTTAGCTGTGCCTGATGTGGCAGCTGCTGCCTCTGGGAATGGCGCTTCCCCTCCTGCCGTGCCTCTGGGCCCCCACCTCTTGAGCATGTGGCTAGATACCCACTCAAAAGAGCATTTCCTGCTTGGTTTTGTTTTGCTCTGCAGAAGTCTAGAGAGAATGCTAAATGTTCAGCCACAAGTGACCATCTCTAGGTCCTAGGAAGTTAGGGGTCTTGCAGGGAAGGAGCCCAGCCAGCCACAAGGATGATATCACTATGAACTGTGTCTTGGTTTGAATAGCCATGTACATTTTTGTTTGTGTTCCCATGGTGCCCAGGGGCCTGTTTACTGCTTTGTACAGCTATCTCCCATCCTCTGAAGTTAACTTCTTCTTCTACTTTTATTATAGCTTTCCCTTTTCTGGAGATAAATCCTACTTACGGTCTGTCTCCATTGGTTATGTCTATCTTCCTCCTCCTATTTTCAATGTCTTCCTTCTTCTGTTCCATGTTTTATTCATAATTGTTTTATTATTTTTTTTTCCCTGAGGAGATGTGAATAAATGCCTACTCGGTGCAGATAAGGCACCAATCACAGGTCTAAAGTTATGAATACACTCAAGTCTACCTTGCTGAACCACTGAGTTGGCTGGGGTCATTTACAGGAGCATGGTGACCCCCAGACAGAGCATCATTGCATAGTCTCACCCCAGCATGGGTGACAACTTAAGAAAGCTACATAAAAGGAGGTCCCCCTTCAGTTGCCATTCTATCCCTTATAGGTTCTCACACTATCCAAGGCTGAAGCTATGCACAGCTGAGGTGAGGGGACAGGAAGGAGAAATGCCTGGAATTTCTGATGACCCCTTCTGCCTTTCTTGAGGGAAAGGTAGGCAACACTATGTTAGGCCCCTGGGGTCATCACAGCTGCTCTGATGAGTGGTTGGGTAACCTGTGACCAGTGACACACATTGTACAACATACTGAAAGATATTACTCCATGCCCACCCCCCAAGACCCCCTAACAATAGTCAGTCTCCAAGCAGAAGGAGAAGACACCATGAACCCTAGGGCAGAGCAAGGAAAGGCAGAAGAATAGACCAGGGAAAGGGCTCAGGGTGTTGATGAGGTGCTGCAGATTCATGGACCCCCAAAATCTAGCCCTCCTGACCCAACCTAGGACTTCAGACCTCATCTTCCAGCCACTCCACCTGACTGACTACCCTTGGCATGAGCCCAGTGATTCATGCCCAAGTGAGACTGCATTGGTAGGGGTCTTACACATACATGAACATTCACACACAATTGTGTGTACACATGTAACTGCGGCTACACATCCATTCAAACACACATGCATACACTCGTAGTAGGAGCCACTTGCTCGTTCCCAGCTGTTCAGACTTAAAATAAATGCTCAAAAACTTTATTATTTAAATCACTGCTTAGCCAATCACTTAAGTGTATTGCTAGCTAACTCTTATATCTTTTGTTAACTCATTTCTATTCATCTATATAGTGCCACACCATGTAGCTGTGGCTTACCAGCAAGGTTCTGGCAAATCTGTCTCTGGCGGGCTACATGGCTTGGCACTAACTCTGCCTTCTTTCCCCCAGCATTCAGTTTAGTTTTCCCTGCCTAGCTCTAGTCTGCCCTATCATAGGCCAAGGCAGCTTTTTTATTCATTAACCAATAAAAACAACGCATATACAGAAGGACCTCCCACATCATACACTCCTAATGCACCCTCACGCTATCATGCTCTCACATCGAACATGCAGAGTTCCCACTTACCCATTCTTATAGTCAAATAGGTGTGCATGCACACCCCAAAGCATCTAATTACATACACTTCTCTGAAACACATATGCACACCTGAGTGTACACATTTTCAAGCACAGATTTGCCTACCCATATACTCATATAATGCATGCACATGTGCACACATGGCCCTTTACACATAGATACATCCACATGTTTCCTTGCATGTGCACATCCATATGTTTGCCTATGTGTACCCATACTCTAACACGTGCATACACATGCGTACACAGTTCCTCATATACACGCACACGCTCACATGCAGACACACAACACATTTGCCTACCTTTACTTACACTCAAGCACACAAGCTCACAATTCGCACTCAAGCATACACGTGTGCAGCCTTTCTGTAACGATAATCATGTGATTCTTACGGCATTTCTCACAGTTGGGAGCCAAGAAGTGGAATTATGATAAAGCTACCTTCCAAAGGCTTGTAAAAAAGGACTAACTTGATCTCTCTTGACCTGGCTGGTTTTCACAGAAAGCCTCCACCTTGACCAGAAGGAGATTTTTCTCCAACCCTAACTCAATGACCTCCACTGTTCTTGCCCAGTCTGCTTAGGGCCACCTGAAGCTCACTGGAGGGAGTCTCTTCTAGGGAAACTGAGTCCTAGTGCTGGGATGGTGTCTGGAGCCTTCATTTCTACCATGCTGTCTTCGGGAATTCTGGTGCAATCAGTCCAGGGCCAGTGGAATCAGCCAAAGCATGGCTCTCTAAGGCAGAGCTAGGCTTCAGAATCTAATGGGATCACAGCTATAGGCAGATATGGTAATCATTCTTAGCATCTTAGACCGTCGTCATAAAGATTTTTTTGGGTTCCTTTTCATCAGAGGTGGGACAGTAGGGCATCGTGAATGGTCTCCAGACTTTACCTAGACCTCAGGGTCATCAAGACCAATCCATATCCAGCTCTCTTGACTTAAGTTGGATGGGCCCTCCTAAGCAATGTTTGCTGTTTGTCCTGGGTATTTCTGAATTACTTCTGGATCACTGGCTGGCAAATATTCTCTAGAACTGGTCTGGGTTTGAGGGTCACACTAGCTTCATTGCAATTTTTCAACTCTATTGTTGGATTGCAAGAGCCAAATGGGACAAAGGGGCATATTCCAATCAAAATTTATTGACACAGTCTGTTGGGGGGAACTCTATCTGGCTCATGACAGTAGCTTGCAGGTCCATCTTCTAAATAATCCTGGTTCAAATGTGCACTCAAAGGTTCCTGGAGAGTGTCCACAATGCCACTTTCTCATTCCTTTAGCCAACCCTTTCCTAAGCCTGGGCAGAGGCCTAGGAATCCACTTAGAAGCATCCCACAATTTGGGCTCTTCTGATTTAGGAATCCCACAGGTTGGGGATATAACTTACCCATCATGGACGGATAGCTCGCACTGAAAAAATGGGGCTGTGTTGGTGAATGCCTGTAATCCCAGCACTCTGAATAGTTGAGAGGATAGTTGGTATAAGGCCTGTTGGCCCACAATATTCAGAAAGAGTGGGTAGGAGAAACAGAGGAGGCAAGCCACCTCTGCCTGTGGAGACAGCAAGAACAGAGCTTCCTGAGACACTGGGTCCCTCCACTCCCTGTACCCCCCCCCCCCCCGGGTTCACCACAATCTCCCTCTGAGTCCCAGCTCTGCTGCTCCCAGGGTTCCTGAGGATTTGTTCCTTGTGTTTACAGGTAGGGGTGATGATGGGAGGTGACTCCCCCTTCCTTCTGTTGCCACAAGGAGGTCTGCAACTTCCTGGTTAGCTTCAAGCTGTAGGGTTACTAAGCCCTGCACAGACCCCAGCTTCTCCGGGCTTGTTCTTAATTAAATTCAAAATCAGCTTGAATGGGAGGACTTGGGGAGTGTAGTGGGCTGTGGGCCAAGGGCCTGAGCCACTGCCACAGACTAGCACCACCTGCCCCCACTCTGATCCCTGGGACATGTGGGCAGATTAGGAAGAAATCCCTCAGCAATGAGGTTACATTGACCCCCTTTGCCCTGTATGCCAGGCTTCAAAGGTAGTCATGGACCCAGACAGAACACTTGACTTTTAATAAAAAAATATTATTATGTTGTATCAGGTTGCATAGGGCTATTTTCATGTAAGTATGTGAGTCTACTTTGACCAGTTCTCCCTCCCCTCCCTGTAACCCTCTATCCTCCTTACACCCCCTTCATTCTCCTAGACAATATCCCTTCTACGGCCGTGGCCTCTGCATACATGACTTCATGTATCTATATGAAATCCAGGGCTTGAAAATGAGAGAAAATATGTGATATTCGTCTTTCTGCAACTGGCTTAATTGGCTTAATAGGATTCTTTCTCCAAATGCATCCATCTCCCTGAGCAAGCTATAACTTTTTTGCGGATTAAAAAGAAAAACATCCCATTGTGTACATGGAGCACATTTTTTTTTTCCATCTTCTCTGCTGTTGGCCACGGAGGCTGGTTCCATGACTCAGCTGTCGTGACCAGTGCTGAGGTGGACATGGGTGTGCGAATACCTGCGGTGTTGACTTGGAGACACAGGAGCCATGTAGCTGGGCCACATCATAGGTCCAGTTTGAGGTCTTTACGGAGTCTGCATGCTGATTCCCAGAGTGGTTCTTACTCAGCGTCTGAGCTGGGAGATGCCTGGGTTAGGGTTAGGAGTAAGGCAAGTCCAGAACTGTCAGCACAGAGAAGAACTTTTACTATAGGGGTTTCCCCTAAGCCATTCAAAATCTCATCATATGTAGGATGGAACATCTCGAGTTTAGAGGAATACAATAGAGATCAGGAACGAGGGAAGCGACAGGTCACATGTGGCACCTTAGGGTGCTAGGACCCCAACTCCCTAGGGAGCCCTTTTGGATAGCTGCATATACAGAATCTAGTGCCTGCTGGGAGGAAATAATTTTCTCTACCGAACATGTAAAATACAGTCAGTCGGAGGTGCTCATTAGTGGAGCAACAGACAACCGAGTCAGCACAATAGCATCAAGCTCTGCTAGTGTTATCTTCACCAAGAAGTGAAGGGGATCTGGGTGGAAAGAGGCTAAATAACTCGCTCCAGGCCGTGCGGGTGGCAAGTGACAGAACAGGTATGAGCTTCCAGGTCAATGAGACACCAAGATAGCTAACTTGTATCACAAGTGACAGGCTACATCCCCTTTTCACACCTGAAAAAGAAAAAAGAAGGAGGAGGAGGA
>JAQHUG010000141.1:3275755-3286265 GCA_028555095.1 Dicrostonyx torquatus | reverse complement strand
AGAAGAAGAAGAAGAAGAAGAAGAAGAAGAAGAAGAAGAAGAAGAAGAAGAAGAAGAAGAAGAAGAAGAAGAAGAAGAAAACAGCCTAAGGGCAGATGCAGTGTTGGGAGGTAGGACTGAGACACAGTCCAATCTAGCACGGTAGGCAGGGGAAGAATGAGGCAGGCGGATGGAGTTCACCTCTCGCTCTCCTTCCCGAGTTCTCACCTACACTGGGGTGGCCTTTCAGGTGAGGCAGCTGGCCTCAAGTCAAACGTGTCACCTCTCAACCAGTCGTGGAAGAGACCCCGGGAGACGCATTAGTTCACCAGGCTGGACTTGGGTGGAATCATTTATTTAGTTCATCATTGGTGCCCTACCTGAGGCCAAGTGGTACTGGTTTGCATCTCCAGAGGGAAAAAATCACACAATGTTGTGTCCCTGTCACCCCCTACCCCTGCTGCCCCAAGTTCACCATTAGAGCCTCAGATTAAAGGTTAGATCACTGGACTGGGCCTTAATTTTGCCTGTCTGTTTCAAAAAAAAAGAAAGAAAGAAAGAAAGAAAAGAAAAGAAAGAAAGTCTGAACAAAGATATTCAGAAAGGAGGGACAAAGTACAGCACAGCAGGAAAATGCCGCCACCTGCAAGCCGGTGAGATGCCTAGATGTCCCTAGAAAGGATGGATCCCTCTTCATCCTGCTGTTGGACCTCCAGTCTCTGGGACTGTGCAAGAAATGTCTTTCTGTTGTTTAAGCCACCCAGAACATGGTGCACTGGCCCCGCAGCCCTGCCTAATGAATGCAGTAAGTCATTTCTATCCTAGCATGAATCGGGTCCAAAGCCTTCCAAGAGAGTTTTCAATTTAAAAGAACAGAGAAAAGGGAAAAAAGCCAAAGAAATGTCACTTGCAGGATGGATTCAGGGCTTTCCGAAAATTAGTGGGGAAATGCTGGAGGCTGCAGGTCTCCACAGATGATCCCCCCCCCTCAACACACTAACATGGCGGTGTGCAGTCCCAAGCAGCCACGTGTAGCTTCTCCTCAAGATTCTTGTTTGATTTGGTATCCTGGAGACCTAGCAGGGCCAGCGTCCCCACCCCGCAGCAAGTAGAGCTCCCTAGAGCCGGGACTTTTGGAAACAGAATGTTTTCAGTTTCTAGAAGGTTTAAAAATATCCCTGGGGTTTCTACCCCCTGAGGTGTCCCAGATTCATTTATCTGCGACCTCACCCAGTGGTGGTCCCACAGCCTGCGGACATTCTGCCTGTGCCCCCTAGGGAAGTTCACCAACCCTGAAGTGTGAGGGATTTTGTGAAGAGTTGTGGTAATGTCTGGAGCGGCTTTGCTGACATCCATCCTTGCAGTCTTCCTGGGATGAACCTAATTTGTTTCTTCAGTCATAATTTACTGAGATGTGCTGGGCCAGGCTCCCGGCCAGGCGCTCGACAGGACAGACAGGAACACATGTGACACTCTTCCCTCCAAGGAGCTCAAGTCTATGTTGTATTTACTCTTTCTTGTCAGCCTGTTTGGACCGAGAGACACCTCACAGATTAGTAACAGCATGCCTCTGGGTGTGTCCGAGAGGGCTCTGACTGAATCAGTTGCTTTCAGGCATGTCTAACCTGTGGCCCACGGGCTGCACTTGTCCCAGGCTAGCAAAGAATATAACCTAACACAAAATTATAAATTAACCTAGACATTATAGTGTGTGTGTGTGTGTGTGTGTGTATGTGTGTGCGCGCGCACGCGCAGTATGGTACATGTACCTGTGTATGTGAGTTTATGTGTATGGACACACGTGTGGGTATATGTGCTTGTGGATACATGTGTGTGTGTCCAGGCCAGAGGGTGACATGTGACATGTGTGTCTTCCTCATTCTATTCCCACCCTCTCTAATGAAGCAGAGGCTCTTGCATCAGCCCAGAATTTGCCAGTCTGGCCAACTAAGTTGACTGATGTAGTTAACTCTGTCTCTGCCCCCCACACACTGGGCTGGAACTGCAGGAGAGGGTGGGCACTCCCACAAGCCTTTGCACTGGTTCTGGGTGTCCCAATGCCAGTCCTCATTCTCGGATGGAAAGCCTTTTACCCACGGTGCCACCTCCCCATCCTCTGGTATGAGGTTTTTCTTATCATTTCTTAAGCTCAATTGCCTGGTTCTCAGTGTAAACTTTAGAAATGACTCTGTCATAATGTCCAAAGGCTGGGCATGCTTTCATTCATCAAAGGATTTAAGTTTTAAACAGATGCCTGGAAGGTGCTGGATCTATGGAAGGTGGGGTTCGGTTGGAGGAAGCAGGTCTCTGAAGGTGTGACTTTGAAGAGCCTTAGATGCACTGGCCTCTTTCCCATTACTTCTCTCTGCTTCCTGGATGCAGGATATAAGCAACTTCCATCCTGCCACTGAATCTTGCTTGCCACTGGCCCTTGCCAGCGACTCCTGCCACCATGAGGTTTTGCCTCAACACAGTTCGGCAAAAAAGAGCCAGCCCACCAGGAACAGACATCTTGGAGGTTGAGACTTCACTTTGCTTGAATTTTACAATCTTTACATATGCATAAGGGACCATATTGGGGATGTACCCCATTCTAAATACAAAACTCATTATCATATATATGTATTTATTACATATATATATATATATATATATATAAAAATCAGGCTTCCTGACATGAGATTTTCCACATGGGTGTGATGTCTGAGCCCAGAAAGTTTCAGATTCTAGAGTGTATTAGATTTCAGATCTTTTTTGGATTAGGGATATTCAACTGGGCTTAAGACTGAGGACACAGTGACCCTCTGGCTGGCTCTAATTGAGATGCCCTGATGTTTTTTTCCTATTATGGAATGCCTAGGGGCAAAGTGGGCATCCCTGTTGAGATGCAGCTTCTGTAGAGCAGGGGTAGGATCCAGAGGTGCAGTTTCTAGCCTGGAATCTTACCAGTACTCTGGTCCAGGCCTTGAGGATGCTAGCCCCGGATCCAGGTAACCTGGAATCTTACCAGTACTCTGGTCCAGGCCTTGAGGATGCTAGCCCCAGATCCAGGACCTCTTTAATGTTTTGTTTTGTGTTTTGAAATTACATTTGCACTCTCATTGCCGCTACCCCTTCTTATCTCCCGACCTCCATTACTTCCCCAACCCCTTACAAGTCCCCCTCCCACGCTCATGCCTTTTTGTCCTGTCCTGTGCTCCCACGGAGCTAAACCAAGGCTATTAGTGAGTCCCTCGGTTTCTTATTCACTGGCGTGTGGTGAGCGCATCAGTGGGTACGCAGCCGAAGATAATGTCTGCCCCTCCCCTAGAATCTATCAGCTCATCATTTAGCAGGTAGGAGTAGGGCCACAGGGGCCCTCCCTGAGCTGTGATTGACTGTCGGCAGGTCCAGTCTTGTGCAGGCCCCACCACAGGCAGCTGCAGGTGCTGAGATCATGCCTGTGATGGCTTCGTCATGCCCAGAAGACAGCAGTTCATAGTTCTTCTCCTTATCTTTTGCCTCTCGTATTCTTCCCACCCTTGCTTCCGACGTGACCTCTGACCCTTAGAGCGAGTAGTATTAATGCCCCATTCAGGGCTGAGCTCTGGGTGATGACTTATTCTCAGTGTCTTGAACAGTTATGCCTCTCTGTATTCTTCATCATTCCAAAGGGGAATGCCTCGGATTGAGACAGAATCTAAGAGCCCAGGCTGCTCGTCTTTGTATCCCTACAAAATAAAAGAGCAGGGACTATCAAGGAGTCAAAGCAGTGTAATTATTTCCGTAATTATGAACTATTATTATAATGTAATACTTCGGTGAAATTAGAGGGTTTCTTAAGATTGAGTTGAGTTGGGTTCTTTCTAGCCCAGGCTTCATGGGCTCTTTTTCAAGGTGCCCATGTAGACTACACAGTCTTAAAATCGGCTGTGTCTCCTTTCCCCTTTCACTGAAACAGCCAGAGTCGTAAGCCCTGCAGTATCTGTGGGTGGAGTTTCCAAAGAAGATAGGTGTTTGAAGAGTCACCCGGATTCCTGTGGGTTCCTCAGGATCTGGGGCTTGATCACTAATCTTGTAACCTAGAACCAAGTCTGTGTGGCAAGATTGTCATGGCAGTCACCTTATGTCCATTGTACTACCCACACGTGTTCAAAAAGTGGCACTCTGCTCTAAGTACAGCATTCCACGTGGGAGTTGGTCTCGGATGGTTTGCAGGGCCTGCTCCTCTACTTTATTCCCACACTGTCCTGGGGAATCAAAGCAAGTAAGGGTTTGCCCCCACCTACTGGGAAGCTGTGCATCTTAGATAAACCATCTGAGTCTTAGCTGGCTCATCCATTGGCAAGCCAATGGTTTCTAGAGCTCTTACAACTCTGACTTGACAGTTAGCATATCAAACTGGGGTTATCCTTCATGGGGAGACAGTTCACTCAGTGATTGTCTTGCTACGCAAGCAGAAGGAACTGAGTTCGATTCCCAGAAACCAACCGTATGGAAAAGACAGGTATTGTGGCTCATACTTGTAATTCTAGAACTGAGGGAGGTGGGAACTGGTGGATTCTTGGACTTAGATGACTAACTAGCCTCATCTATTTGACAAGTTTCAGCTCAGTGAGAGACCTTGTCCCAAGGAATGACATTCAAGGCCCAAGCACACATGTTATTTTTCTAGTCTCACATTTGTTGCCATGACAAAATATTTTGACAACAAGTAACTTTGGGAGGAAAGAGTTTATTTGACTCACAATTCTAGGTTATAGTCCGTCACTGAGGGGAAATCAAGGAAGGAACTTAATCAGCTGATCAAGTCACCGCCACAATCAAGAGCAGAAAGTAACAAGCATATACACACCATCACCACCATGACTTGTAGGAGGGTCCTTTATTTCTGTTGCTTTCATTGGTTAAATAAAGACTCTGCCTGGCTTGTAAGATGGTCAGCCCTTAGGTGGGCGGAGTAGACAGAACGGAAGTTCTGGTAAGAAAGGAAGTGGGAGAGTCGCCATGATGCTCCTGCCGCAGATGGATGCAGGTTAGACTTTTCTGGTAAGTCACCACCTCGTGGTGACACACGGATTATTAGAAATTGGTTAGTTTATGATGTGAGGGCTAGCCAAGAAGAGGCTGGTGATGATGGGCCAGGCAGAGTTTAAATGAATATAATTGTCATGTGGTTATTTAGGGCATAAGCAAGCAACCAGCGGCTGAGCGGGCCGGCGGCTGGGGGCTGGGAGCTGGGTGCTGGGAATACAACCCGCACCTCTCCCCCCTTTTATACAACAATGACTGCTGTTGCCACCACTGCCACTGCCACCATTGCTGTCCCTGCCGCTGCTGTTGCCACTACTACCGCCAACACCACTACCAAGACCTGGATTATCATCACCACTTAACTACCCTGGCCTATGTGTATCCTGATCTCCAGAGCAGTGCCTGGCCCAGAGGAGACCTTCATCTCCTATCTACAGAGACTTGCCCCCAACTTGTCTGTATCTGACATTCATTGGTGATCTCTGAGTGGTCTAGAGAGAAAGCAACTAAAACCATGACCAGTTCCCTTGAGGGATCTTTTTTTCCCTCAGCCCCATCCAACTGCTGACTTGCTGGGCCAGATCTTGGAGCCAATTTCCCTTCTACTTCTGACTCATGTCTCCTCATGTCTCAGGAGTATGCCATCTATCCTTCCCTTCCCCTGATGAACCAGAGAGCCTTGGGCATGAGCTCAACCATGACAGCGATCTGCAAAGCGGGGGGTCGGCTGCACATGTGGGGCCTGTGCGCACTTAGGTGAAGGCAAGATGTGTTCTCCGCCATGGCTTTGGTTCCTCGGGGAGCCTTAAAGATTGAGTAGAGCAGCCTCATTCCTTTCTTTTCTCCTGCCTTAGTCATGGTGTTGAAGAAGAAATCCAAGAGGCAGATTGCATTTTCACCTCATGCAGCAGCAATAGATACGTGGTGATGATAGTGACCTTGGAGGTAGACCACCAGGGTCTTGCTTGTTTGCTTCTACTACCCTGCCCCATTTCTGTGAGATTTCTGGGAAACTCTTACCAGAGTTCTTTCCAGGGAGCTGCAGATAGGAAAGCTTTTCTCCTATTCCTATAATTATAGGGCCATCCCACATGGTTATTATGACAAAGCCAATATAATAGCTGCTATGGAGATAGCACAGGCTTCGTGTGAGCTGCACCAGCAGAAGGGGAGGGAGATCAAGGGTTTCCATGGACAGCGAGAGGAAGATATGACAGGGCCAATCAAAGATGAATGAGTACATATGCACAGATACAGACCAACTCCCAGGTTCTCAGAGAGATGGAGGGGGCAAGAAGACAGGGGACAGCAAAGTCTTGGGGCCTGGTGGTAGAGAAAGCAGTGTCTTTGCATGCAGGAATCTGAGGCCAATTATCTTTGAAGATTCTGGGCTGTGTAGACTGCTGGGATGTGAGAATGCACATTTCTCTAAACTCTTACTCACTTCCAAGTGTTTGCACAGCCCAATTGTGTGCCAGGCGCTGTCTCGAGCACTCAACATACATTAACTCATTTAATTAAATTTCCATTGCCTTTCACAGTTTCTAGATTTATGGACTTTTTGCCTGGAGACTTTTTAGTACAAATCTCTGACCACTCCTCACACAAAGAAGCTCTTGGAATGGTGACAGATCCTTCTAGATTCTAGCCCACACTTTCCCTGTTAGCACCTGCATCCATGTGGCCTGGCCTCCCTGGTACTGGATGTTTTTTAACCCTTTGTTTGCTGGTGGAGACAAAAGCTAGGAACTAGGAATGGAAGAGGGAGGAAATGGAAAATGAGGAGGAGAAGGACTTGGGCAGGTTGGGAGAAAGTACAAACAAGCTTAAAGGGAGCCACCGTCAAATCATCAGAAGCCATATTTCCCAAGATCTGCCACTGAAGTTAAAGGAATCTGTCTGCACTGGTACAGTGGTTTGGCCTGAGCTCTGACTGAGCCCTCCCTCCACCCTGAGCTCATTCTTTGGAATCTTACCTGGTGGCAGGGAATGAGGAAGTTGGTTTGAGTTCATGCTCCCAGGAACTCTGGGTAGGAGAAGTCTTCTTCTTTGCTGGGGTATGCTTCGCCATGTGAAGGAGAGACTCAAGTACAAATCCATGCAGCATAAGCAGGACATACAGTGACCTTGCTTTGACATTGTGGCCGTTCTGAACCCACCCGGAGATTTCATTTCTGTTCCTCTTTTCACAGTTGGCATCATTCACATGTCTGAGGTGCTGAGTGGAAGGTGATTGTCACATCACTAACATGTTGACATTCTTCCCAGAAGCCATTTGTCCTAGGAGCCATATCCTTCCTTTTACCTGAATGAGGAGTTTTGAGGTCTTAGAGCAACATGAGAAAGTTCCTAGGTAAAGACAAATCAGAAGCCTAAGGGGGTTTGGAAAGATGTCCCAGTTAATGAAGTGCTTGACACACACACATGAGAGACCCTATCTCAAAAAGTAAGGTAGGGAGCCATTAAAGAAGAAACCAACTCTCAACCTCTGACCTCTATGTGCATGCACACACATGTACATATTTCACATGTATACACAAGGACAGCCCATTAAGGGGGAGAGGAAATGAAGGAAACAGCTAATGTCGACCTCTGGCCTCTTACCCACAGGAGCATGGTGTAGGAGGTCCTTTTGTATTTGTGTTGCTTTTATTAGTTGAATAAAGAAACTGCCTTGGCCTTTAATAGGGCAGGACTTAAATAGGTGGGGAAAAGAGAACTGAATGCTGGGAGAAAGAAGGCAGGCAGAGAGAGCCTCCATGGAGTCACTGGAGTCAGACATG
This sequence comes from Dicrostonyx torquatus, assembly GCA_028555095.1. Classification (NCBI taxonomy): domain Eukaryota; kingdom Metazoa; phylum Chordata; class Mammalia; order Rodentia; family Cricetidae; genus Dicrostonyx; species Dicrostonyx torquatus. The sequence goes on along the minus strand of JAQHUG010000141.1, from coordinate 3,278,490 downwards.
CTGAATCTTTCCCAGTAAGCCATGACCTCGTGGTAAACAAGGATTAATAGAAATGGGTTAGATCAAGATATGAGAGTTGGCCAAGAAGAGGCTAGATATAATGGGCCAGGCAATAATTTAATTATTGCAATTTCTGTGTGGTTATTTCAGGTATAAGCTAGCCAGGTGGCAGGAACGCGGCCCGTTCCTCCTACTACAGATTGGCTCTGCTCACCTCATTACAACAGGAGCATACGCTCACATATGCTCAGACAAACCTACACCACACAATCTTACAATAAATAAATATGGGGAAGTGGGGTTCTTGCTCTTTCTTTAATTTCTCCATCCATCCATCCATCCATCCATCCATCCTTCCATCCATCCATTCATCCAAAACAATTTCACAAGTACTTACTGAATCTGGAACATGAGGATAAAAGAATGTGGTTTTGACTTTGGAGAGAAGATGAGCAGAGAAGACGAATGGTCTAGGCATAGTGCAAAGCACACTGTAGTAGATTGTTTGATGGCTAGCGGTACACAAAGGACTAAGAACAAAGACCTTCAGAATTGCCCACTGTGGATAAGGGTCAAGGGAGAAGGGTCAAGAAGCCAGGTGCTTGAGCTGAGACTTTCAAGACAGGACAGCAACAGGATAAAGAGCCAGTTCAAACAGATGGAAAGCCACACATACATACACACCAAGATACTTAAAGCACAGGATATCCCACAGTGGAGAGTACTCATGAATGGTGACGTGTACAAAACAAAACAAAACAAAACAAAAAAAAGGAGAGAGTAAATTGTACTGTAGGGCAATGGTCTTGTACCCCCCCAAAAAATTGTCACTTGTATTGGTTTAATAAAAATGCTGATTGGCCAGTAGCCAGGCAGGAAGTATGGGTGGGGCGACCAGAATAGGAGAATTCTGGGAAGAGGAAAGGCTCAGTCTGCAGTTGTCATCCAGATGCAGAGGAAGCAAGATGAGAATGTCTCACTGATAAAAGATATCAAGCCACATGGCTAACACAGACAAGAATTATGGGTTAATTTAAGATGTAAGAGTTATTAAGAAGCCTGAACTAATAGGCTATCCAGTTTATAATTAATGTAGACCTTTGTGTTTCTTTGGGACTGAATGGCTGTGGGACATGGTGGCACAGAAACCTCTGTCAATAAAACTGGATAGAAACAAAGGGGTCAATGTCAGATAAAGCCTTTTGCATTATAAAAAGAAGGGGCCATTTTTATCCAATTAGTAATTGTGAATAAATTTTAAGTATCCATGATATTTGCATGATGAAAAGATATCTTTGGTACCCTGCAGAGGAGGCTCTGTTGGAACTGGGAGAACTCAGTGAAGGGTATTTGCCTGGTAGGGAAGGTAGAGTCCATAATATTCATGGGGAGAGGAAAGTGGCAGCCATTGAAGAGAACTACAGGAGGAGAGATGAGACTGAATTTCATATGAGAGTGTGAGAGACAGGGGAGTGTTTGGGACCTAGGTCTTAAGACATGAATAAAGGATGAGTGGAGTCTCTATCTAGTATGAATAAGGGAAATGCAAAAAGCAAGTGGTTAGGAAGAGTAAGATAGAGATGTTTTTGACGTGTTGAATCTAAGAGGCTTGCTGGCGGTCCAAGGTAGGATAAGGGACCTGCCAGCCCTTGGGTCAGTGGATCTGGGACCCAGAAGCAGGTAAAAGGGGACATAAACATATCAATGATGCTCACTGTGTGTGCATGACTGTTGTTAGAGAAGGGAGATAGCAGGAAAACCTAGCATTGGACATTGGTGTTGGAGAGATGGATGCAGTAAGAAGCTGATGAAAGGACAAAGGAGCAGCAATTAGAGGCAGTAGAATACAATCAGGAGAGAAGAGAATGCTTCCTGTAAAGAAAGATGCTTGGAGGAATACTGGAAATAACTGAGAAAGATGGTTTGGACATTCTTCTTGGGGAGCCAGGGAGTTGCATGTGGCCTTGGAGAGGGTTGTTTTAGTGTACAGAAGATGGGGGTAGGGAGAGGCACAACATAAAGCTGTCACTGAAAGATGAGAAGGTCAATTACTTAAATGTAAGCTCATTTAAGGGGAGTGAGAATTGTTATTCATAAAGAATGAAAGGTTAATAAATGTGTAAGATAGAAAATAAACACCTGGAAATGTCAAGACTGGGAGGAGGAAGCCAATGGAGAGAGGAGAAAGGTATGCGACATTGGCATCCAGTTGACAGGGAGAGTATAAAGGATAGGGCAAGAGTGATTGGCCTATAGACTGGGGGTGTGTCTGTTGTGGTGTCTGATTCCTGGACAGATATGTCAACAAACATTTATTTATCCTAGAAAGGCAACTGACCACAGACCAAAGAAACAGTAATACCGAACTCCAACTACTAGGGTTCCTTCCAGGAGTCTGGGAGAGGGGTTGCTTATGGGAGCAGAGACAACTGAGTCACTGAAAGTCACCACCAGTATGGCATTTGGCAGCTCACCATACGACTTACAGGCAGCTCTACAGGTTGAAGAATGTCTCTTCTAGGCAACTTGGGTGATCTGGCCTCACTAGTTCTTTCTGCTTATATAAACTTGAAGCAGGAAGGGGCCCTGTCATCTGGTCAGTTTCAGGGACTTCCTGATTGTCTCTTCTTCTTCTTCTTCTTCTTCTTCTTCTTCTTCTTCTTCTTCTTCTTCTTCTTCTTCTTCTTCTTCTTCTTCTTCCTCTTCCTCTTCCTCTTCCTCTTCCTCTTCCTCTT
>JAQHUG010000141.1:3249626-3269271 GCA_028555095.1 Dicrostonyx torquatus | reverse complement strand
GATGTCCATCTATCTTCCTCTTGAAGTAGATTGGTGCTGCCAGGAGCAGTCGTGCTCATTGTCATGAAAAGCCCTAAGTTACTAAAATATTTTAAATGCCATATTCTGTAGCCTTTGAAATATATGAAGAATGCCTATCTGAAATATATCTATGCACATCTAGAAAATCTAAATAACATGACTACAAACTTGACTATTATAGCTGATTATCTATTAACCTATATTTTTAAATTATACATTACATTTTCAATGAACTACACAATCACAATACCTTAGTCAAGATCAGAAATATATATATACATGTAACAAAATTGATCATGGTACACGCGTTTGTAATCCCAGTATTGTGGAGGCAAAAACAAGAGGATCCCTGGAGCTTGCTGGCAACCCAGGGTCATCAAACCAATGAACTGTAGAGTCAGCGAGGAAAAGAAGATAGAGAGTACTTGAAGACACCTGACGTTGACCTCTGACCTTCACAAATATGCATATACACACACACACCTACACATGAGTGTACACATACCACAGTACATGGGTGGGTTGATTTTGCTCAATGTTCTGCCAACAGAAACAAGGGAAAGCAGAGTGTCCTCCAGATGTGCACTATCCAGGAGCATGTGTCAAGGATAGATGACAGCCTGCAAAAAGATGGGGATTTTGGCTGTTGGATTCCTCACACACAGCACTTGAGACAGTTGCTTCACGTAGGATTTGATATTTAGAATATCACTGGCCATTTTGTGACCGTGAATAGAAGAGAAAAAGACATTCAGAGAGGCATTTAAATGAACCCATCCTGGGACCATCTCTCTTCAGACTTCATCTCTGATGGCATAATTAAGTGTTTTTATTGCTAAGTCCTTTCCCTGACTTTGAAAGAAAACTCACAGTCAGAAAACAGCATCCCTGGCCCAGTTGCTGAGCGTGAGCACGGGCTTTATGTCTAGGCTTCGGTTGCTGTCTGCACAGCAATCCCTCAGGAGACGGACGGCAGAGCTTACTCCCAAGGCTTGTGATGGTTAATACTGTCAACTCAGTAAGATCTAGACTTACTTAGGAGACAAATCTCTGAGCATGCCACTGATGCATTTTCTAGGTTAGGTCAACTGAAGCTGGAAGACCCACCCTGAATGTGGGCGGCTCCATGCCATGGGTTGGGGAGCCGAACTACACAGAAAGGAGAAAGGGAGCTGAGCCCCAGTGTTCATTTCTTTCCACCCCTTCACTGTGGATACAAAGTGACCTGTTGCCTAAGACTTCTGCCACCATGCCTTCCCCTCCACTGGTGGCCCATACCCTTGAACTATGAACCCAACCCCTGTTTTACCTTTAAGCATTCTGTCACGTTTTGCCACAGCAGTTGGAAGCATATAGCTGATACAAGGCTAAATTATGGCTTTTGCGGAAAGTCTGGTCGGTCTCCTTTACTTTTAAACAAACTCAAGCATTCCACGGGAGAGTTGGGTTCCCAGCAGTGCAGGTGGCAGCGAACCATCCTGGCGACCTCATGTTTGATTTGTCAGGATGCCATGTGGAGACAGGTGCCAAGGCCATGTTATGTGATCTTCGGCACTCTCCCTGACCGATACATTGGCAGGCTGGCATTGGGGCTGCATAACTTGCATTCTTCCCCTTCCTGGGGAGTTGGATGGAGAAAGTCCCCTACATGGGTCCACGGGGCATGTGCTTCTTCCTTTGTCTGTTGGATCAACTTGGCCACTTTCTAACGCGGAGGTAAGGGGATATTGATGTGTCCTGAGAACATTTCTTCTACGTTTATTTATTTAATTTATTCTCTGTGTATGCATGTGGGTTAACCTAGTGGGCATATGAAGTTCAGGGGACAACTTTTGGGAGTCACTTCTCCCCTTCCGCTACGTGGGTTTGAGAGATTAAACTCAGGCAGGTCAGACTTGTGACGAGTTTCTTTATCCGCTGAGCCATCTCACCAGCCCGTATCTTTTTGTCCTTCATTAGAGGAGAGTGTGATTTGGTGAGAATGTGTTTAGTTGAGGTAATTGGAAATGCTGGTGACTTTCAATGTGTGGACATCTGGACTTCAGGTAGATACAACTTCCATTTAGCTCTTTTGGTTTGTCATGTCTTTGATATAGATCTGACTCTGTAACCCTGCCTGGCCTTGAACTCATGATCTTTTTTCCTCAGACTCTCAAGTCATAGGATTACAGCTGTGTGCCACCACACCAAGGTTCAGGAAAAGCAATTTCTATGTTTTTATATATCTTTTAAACGGGTACACATTAGTTACTTTTCAATTGCTGATAAAAAAAAATGCCATGACCCAGGCAACTTATAAAAGAAAGTGTGTAATTGGGCTTACGATTTCAGAGGTTAGACTCCATAATGGAAGAGCAAAGCCATGGCGGCAGAAATATCTGAACTCTCGCACTGGATCCTCAAGTGGGAGACAGAGAGCACACTGGGAATAGCATATTAGTCTTTTGAAACTTCAAAGCTTACCCCAGTGACACACCCACTCCAAGACTATACCTCCTAATTCTTCTCAGAGAATTCCACTGAACACCAAGCATTCAAATATATGAGCCTAGGGGAGGGCATTTTCATCCAACTATCCCAGGATACTTAGAGGGACACAATTATGCATATTGGTGGATATAAAGTTTATCTTACTGAGGCCCATCTTTGATGGAGCATGCTATATTAACCCCACATCCCATAATTTCCTTGTCTCCTCACCTCCTGTGATGCTTAGAATCGGAAATGTGTCCTTAAAGACTCCTGCTTTGGACATCTGGTTCACAGCTGATAAGCTATTTTGGAAGGCTGGAGAAACTTCAGGAGGTGAGGTCTGGGTGGCAGAGATGGGTCACTAAGGAGTGGTCCTTTGACAGTTATAGACTGGCCCTGCTTCCTTCCAGTCCCTTCTCTGTTTCAAGATCCCCCAAGATGGAGGAGAACATCTCGGACACCTGGTCTCACTACGACAGACTCTGACAGGATGGACTGTTCCCTCTGTAAACCATGAGCTACCCCCCTTCCCTTGAGTAGTTTCTGTCACATATTTTATGACAAGGACAGGAAGAATAAATAATTCAGCTCGCTCTCATATGACATCACGAACACCTATGTCCCCTCTATCCACACTCAAGGGGCTTCTTGCTTTCAGTAGCTGCTCACACGGCTCTGGTGGACAGAGCCTCCTGTGGGGATAGAAGCACGGAGAAGTCCTGGGGTAGCGCTTGTTGATCTCTTCTCAGAGGCTGAGTCCCTAAAACCTTCCACTTTCCCACGGCCACAGCACAAGCTGAGCCCTTAGTCTTTTGTCTACATTTTGTTCCCTTCCGAGATCCTGTCTTATCTCTATGACAACAATGCTTGGAAGTTGTGCAGCTGGGAAAACCAAAGTTATCCCTGACCCTACCTCATGTTAGTGACCCTGGTATTCTCTAGGCCGAACTTCATAAAGAGGATGGAGTCCATTGCACTGTTCACCCAGGATAACCTTTTTTTTTTTTTTGCCACCACTAGGGATTGTGGGAATAGTCGGTCACAGCAAAGGACCATCTCGCCCTGCTAGCAGAGCTCATTCCACCTTGTGACCCTCTTAACAACTTCCCCACCACCATCTCTTTCCCTGACTTGTCTTGAACCCAAGCCCATGGCCTACACTGTTGCTGGGTACATTTGAAGGAAGAGAAGGAGAAGGTGCCAACATTGGGTGGTAATGGAGAAAGACGAAGCCAGAAGTTCAGAAGAAAACCCAGTCTCTTCACCCCTGGAGTTAGAGATGGAAACCCCGCACATCAGGTTTAGGGTTTATGTGCCTCCATAGGACCTGCTTGGGAAGATGAGGACCTTTCCCTGAGTCATAGGAGAGAGAGAGAACATGGCTCCCAAGGTGCTTTCCAACACCAGAGCCCACAGCCTCAAAGATGAAAGCTGAGAATCCTGGGATATCATGCTTCTACTTCTGCTCCTTGCATCCCTTCCCTGCTCTGGAATTCTTGATGGATACAGATGCAACTGCCCCACCTCCTCCAATGCATTGACATGCTCATAACTTGCTAAATACTGTCATTAAAATACCTCCCTTATTAACTTTGTGACTTTTTCCCCTCGTCTGAAATTTCATGTTAGTGTTTCCTTAATTAAATTCCCCATTCCAGCAGTACAGTCACAACATTTGCACAGGGTGGAGGGGATATTACCCTTCTTCAGGGTCTGGGAGAGGATGACCCAGCAAGACCAGGCTGGTTCTCATCTTCTCTGGGGCCAAACAGTCTCTTATGCTGGAAGAAAGTGAAGAGGAGAAAGCAGAACAGAAAAGTCAATGCCTAACTACGGTAGTCAGAGTGAGCAAATAAATATTAAGGGAAAAAGATATTTCAGAGAAACAATGGCTATTTTCTCCTTAGAGTAAGTTGTCCTGGGGTTGGGGGGATGGTGCAGTGGGTAAAGGGCTTGGTGTACAAGCACGAAGACTTGAGTTTGATCCCCCAGCATGTAAAAAGCCAGGCCTACCTGGTATGTGTTTGTAATCCCAGCTCTGTCCCAGTGCTGGGGAGGTGGACCCAGGAGGCTTCCTGGGCTCAATGGCTAGCCAGATCAGCTGAACAGGCAATCTCAATGCTGTCCCAATACTGGGGAGGTGGACATGGGAGACTTCCCTGGCCCAGTGGCTGACCAGACCAGCTGATTAGGCAGGCCCCAGGTCCTAGTGAAGCACTCTGCAACAAAGAGATAGGATGGAAAGCTCCTGAAGAGCCACACCCCAGGCTGTCTTCTGGCCTCCAAAGGCAAGTGTACATGATTGTGTAGACAGATATGTATATGTGTGTACATTCTCACACAAATAAATACATAAATAAGTTCTAAAATAAAATAAGTATATCCCAGTGGTTATGTAACATGAGGGCTGGCTCATTGGGGTTTCTGTCCCGCCCGGTACCCCACTGTCAGCAAACCCCAAAGAAAATCACACAGAGAGTCTACATTAGGTTATAAATTGATTGGCCCATTAACTCAATCTTCTTATTAGCTGTTGTAACTTATATTAACCCATTGTTCTTATCTATGTTGGCCGGTACCTTTTCTCAGCTGGGCAGCTCACATCCTGGTGGACTGGCAGGAGTGCGGGAAGAGCTTCCTTCTTCCCTGTTCTTGCGCCACTGCTACTTCCTGTCTGGTTTTCCCGCCTATACTTCCTGCCTGGCCAATCAGCGTTTATTTAAAACATGATTGACAGAATACAGACAATTCTCCCACACCATGGTTACATGGAACACGGTCACATTAAACACTTATCAGGTTCCTGAAATTCTAATCAAGCAGGCCACCTTAATTTTTTTCAGCAACTCTACAGTCATGCTGCAGATCTCCAATCCAATGAAGAAGGGCATCTGTTTCTTTTTGGGTGTAAATGAGTCTTTGTTTCATGAATTAGCATGGGGGTTTTATTTTTACTGTTTTTTTGTTCTGGGTTTAACTTTAATCACTGAAAAGCATTTTCTGTGGGTTGGGTTATAGATGTACATATAGCTAAAATATTTTTTAATTTAGGTTTTTTAAAAAGCATTTCATACATGAATACTGTATTTATATAATTTCTATTCTCCCCCTCCCCTTCCAACTTCTCCCGTGTCCCCTCCCCCCACCCCTTTTCAAATTCATGACCTCTTCTTGATTATTATTGACGACATTATAGACACACATTTGTGTAGATATGGTCTTCTGAGTCCATTTAGTATTGTGCATATGTGTAATTTTAAATAGGGCTAACTACTTAAAATTGGGTAACCCAAGTGTCTGGCAGTGGCGGTGGGGGCTCATCCCTCATGAATTTCGGGTAGCTCTTCATTTTGTTGAATGAAGGCCTTATGAGAGTTTTCTCATCCAAGTTGTCCTGTCAACTGGCGCTGCAACCGTGCAGGTCTTGTTTAGGTGACCATATTGAGAGTTCAAGGATTCTGTATCTAAGATCAATGGCATTTTATATATTTATCCGTTCTTTTTTCTCTGTAGCTTTGGAGCCTATCCCGGAACTAGCTCTTGTAGCCCAGGCTGGTCTCGAACTCACAGAGATCCACCTGCCTCTACCTCCCGAGTGCTGGGATTAAAGGCATGCGCCACCACCGCCAGGCCTCAGTTCATTATTTCTACAATGACAAAACACTTTATAGTCATGTAGTTTGTTAATGCTGGTATGATGATAAACCTACATTCATTCATTTGTGTGTGTGCGTGCGTGTGTGTGTGTGTGTGTGTGTATGCGCACGCGCGCATGTACGTTACTCAAACCCAAGGCCTGGCATACACTAGACAGTTATACTATTCCTGAGGCTCTGTTGCCCATTCATCTCTAAATCATTTACATAATGTCTATGATGCACCAAGGTCAAGACACCATGCTTGACTTTGAGGAAGCTGCAGCTCAGAGCCAGGGTCTTGTATAACCTATCGTCTGTTTTTGTGAAGAAAGTTTCATTGGGAGGGGCTGAGAGTGTAACTCAATGCAGAGTGCTTGCATTCAGGGGCATGTGCAGGGCTCTGCCGCTCACCTCTAGCACCCTCCACAATGAAAATTTTTATTAGGACATAGCCACACCTGCTCGTTGACGTGAGTGTGGTTACTCTGACCTACAGCGACCGAGCCAAGTGATGTGGCTTGAAAGCCTGAAATATTTACTTACCGGCTCTTGACATCAAAGTTTGTTGACCTCTGACCTGCAAAAAGAACTTGTTAGCTGTGTGAACAATACACGAAGAGAAATGTGGTGTGTGGGTGCTGAATTCTCCTCCTGTGTCTCCATCAGTCTGTCAGAGACCACCCTGGAATTGAAGTGGGAAGGGCTTGTGGTGGTTCGTGCCTGAAATTCTAGGACTAGAGATACTGAGGCAGAAGGAATGCCATGAGTCTAGGCTAATCTCAGAGCGCCAGTGAATTCCAAACCAGACTAGGCTACAGTGTGAGACTTTGTTTCAAAATGAATAAGTTGATAAATAGTAATAACAAAGGAACCAACACAAGAAAGAAGAGGGGCTCAGATTTGGATATCAAATAAGTGGTGGCCCATGCAAAGGCACAGAGGACCGTTTCAAGTATTTTGAGCAACTCAGCATGGCAAGTTTTTGTCTTTTTAGAGCCAAAATACTACAGAGAAACCATCAATGTTTTCTTCTTAAGTATGCCCATAAGATTGAGTGGGACACATTCATACCAAATGCTTATTGGCTAGTTTTCTCTGACTCTGACCTATCAGGGTGCTCTGTATTTTCTCAAGTGAACAGGAGGGACAGACAAGGAAAGGGGAAGTCTTATGTTCCCAGGAGCATCCAGTCATATCATTCCCAGTGACACAAATGGGCACTATCATGATTTGCTTACTAGAGGTGGGGGAAGCGTTCATTTTTTTTTTTTTGCCCTTCTGTCACACGTTAGGTTGTGTGTGCATGTGTGTGTGTATGTGTGTGTGTGTGTATGTGTGTGTGTATGTGTGTGTTGCTGAGGATCAAACCCAGCGCTCATGAATGATAGGAAAGTACTCTACTTGATTAAGCTACACACTCAGCCCCACGATTCTAATTTCTTAAAGTTGACATTAGATCCATATTTTTATTTGGATCAATTGAAGGCTCAGAATTTAATTAAATGTCCCAAGTTCCAAAGGTAAAGAGTCAGAATTCTAACTCGGAGCAGGCCCATCTGGCATTGGTGTTCTCAGGGTGCTCCCAGCTGCCCTGGTCCTGCATCTGTCCATCAGGCACGCTGGCATGTGGGCTTCTGGCATTGCTCACTAACACAAGGGTCCTCAATGGGATGGGGGCCACTGAGAATGGTTGGAGGCCATTTTGTTGTTGTTGTTGTTATTATTGTATGTTACCTTTGAGGAGCAGTGCTACAGACATCTGGTCAACTACTCTTTTCTCGCTTCTTAAGTTAAAATATAGTCTCTGCAATTATTTTTTAGCTCACGCTGACATGTTGCTTTTAATTATCATGCTGGTGCAACCAGTATATATGCTTTATAAACTGATGGATGATTTTATTGTCACTGGTGATTATTGTTGTCATCCTCTTTGAGGGAGGTAAGCATCCTTCCAGAGAGATATGGGTACCTCTACCTAGTGTGGGTGCCACCACAGTGAGGACTTCCTTCAGTTGTCTGCCTAAAGTCTTGGCTGGTCTTTTCTGCACTGTCAGGAAGCTTTAGAGGAGGTGGAGAGACCTGCATAGTGAGGTGGAGCTGACTTGCCAACCACTGAGGGCACAATTCCTTACTTGTAAAATGGCCATCAAATCGATACCAGTGATTGTCAGATTTAACTCTGAATTTGCCAACTACTTGAACAGTGTCTGAGACACAGTATGTTCTAGGTAAGTGTTTGTTCAGATAATTTCTCTCTGTGTGTGTATGTGTTTCCGGGAATTAAACCCAGGGCCTTAACATGTGCTAGGCATACATCCTACCCCAGAGCTGTCCACACCTCAGCTACCATGCCAATATACATATTTTTAAAATCCAATAGAATAGACAGGTGCTGGTGGTATATGCCTTTAATCCCAGCAGTTGGGAGGCAGAGGCAGATGGATCTTTGTGAGTTCAAGGCCAGCCTGGTCTACAAGAGCTAGTTCCAGGACAGTTAGGGCTGTTGCACAGACAGACCCTGTCTTGAAAAACCAAAAACCAAACCAAAGCAAAACTGGTGTTTGAGGGGTCTTTTGTATTTTGTGTTGCTTTCATTGGTTAATAAAGAAGCTGCCTTGGCCTTTTGATAGGGCAGGACTTAGATAGGCAGGGAAAAGAGAACAGTATGTTGGGAAGAAGACTGGCTCAGAGAGAGTCTCCACGAAGCTGCCAGGGTCAGACATGCTGAATCTTCCCGGTAAACCCACTACCTCATGGTGACTTACAGACTATTAATAATGGGTTGAAATAAGATGTGAGAATTAGCCAAGAAAAGGCTAAAGATAATGGACCAGGCAGTATTTAAATTAATATAATTTTCATGTGGTTATTTCAGGTATAAGCTAGCTGTGCAGCCGGGAGCCGGGTGGGACACAGCCTGCACCTCTTACAATACAAAACAAAACTACACTGTTTCTAACTTGAAAATTTTCATGTAGCCTCTCACTTTTCTCCTGCTATGCCCTAATCTGAGAGTCAGAGGGTTTCCCTAGACGGGCCCTTTGCCAGGTCAGTGTGTCCCTATCCTGGCACTGACTGCATGGTTTGGAAGTCCTTTCCTGGGGTGTTGATCTTCCCTGGAGATGTCTTCAAGACAGAGTCTTCATCTCTGGTTGTCTTTTTGCCTCCAGCACCTAGCACAGCTCTTGGACCGCAAGCAGTGTCTTGATAACGGGACTCCTGGCTGAAGGCGGTGGTGTATCTAAGGTGTACAGTGTATCCTGGGCAGCACTGAGGCTTCCTGAGCACGCCACTCACCTTCCCTCTGCAGTACTCACAGAGTGAACCTGGCTTTGATGATCTGAACAGCAGAGGATACAGGAGAACAGCTTTCCAACCTCCAGATGGTCTGAACATGAATCCACACTCGTGACTGTGTGCCATTCCTTAGGGAGTGTGAGGATAAGTCTATGGCCCTGAAGTCTACTCAGCGGAGACAGGGCTGGAAAGTATCAGGTCTAAGACACGAGAATGCTCTAAGGGGAAGGCTAAACAATCAAGTCTACACGAAGCTATCTTCAAGGCTGGATCTTGGAGGCTCCAGACATTTGGAGCCCACTGTCCACTCCTCTCCTGGCTGAATCATCTTGGAATGGCCTACCCAGTAGGTCCAGTTCTTGTCCTGGCAGCAGTTCCCTTCCACGGAATGGGTAAACGTCTGGTGTCATGAACCTCATCTCATCCACCCACCTCAACTCGGGCCACCCACCTCAACTCGGGACACCCACCTGCCCACTTCTGGATTACCTTAGGCCCTAACTTTTCTTTTCTTTTCTTTCTTTCTTTCTTTTTTTTTTTTTTGGTTTTTCAAGACAGGGTTTCTCCGTGGCTTTGGAGCCTGCGCTGGAACTAGCTCTTATAGACCAGGCTGGTCTCAAACTCACAAAGATCCACCTGCCTCTGCCTCCCAAGTGCTGGGATTAAAGGTGTGCGCCACCACCGCCCAGCCCTAACTTTTCTTTTAAAAACTTTTGATGTCTATTTGTACACATATGTGTGTGAGAGAGAGAGACTGTGTATGCCACATGGGCGTGGGTACCGTGGAGCTCAGAAGAAGACATAGGATCCATTGGAGTTGGAGTTACAGGCAGTTGTAGACTCCCTGGGCCTAATGTGGTGCCGGGAACTAAGCATGGGTCCTCTTTAAGACTTAACAGCACATACTCTTGACTGTTGAGCCGTTTCTGCTGTCCCTGGTGTGTTTCTCGAATCTATTTCCTGTTGCAACCTGATTACAACTGTACCAAGCCAATGCAACTATAATAGAGATTTCAAGGTCAAATCAAAGTTAATGTCCCATTCACACGCCAGTATGGCTGGTCTCTGGTATAATGATAAGGCAGAAAGGAGAAGAAGCAGGTGACAGTGGCTTACTTCAGCAAGGCTTCCTAAGCTCTAACCACGTGCCAAGTGTTTGCTTGTTTTTCCCTTAAGTCCCATAAAGTGATATGAACCTGCCTTTCACTGGGTACTTGATCAAACACCTCACCTTTCCTGGGAACATGGAGTCATGGGCTCTTATCTGTATGCTTCCCAAAGGTTCCTGAAGTCAATCCTGGGTTCTCTTTGGAACCAATCTCTGGCTTCTAGAAGTATCTTGGAGGCAGATCTCTGCAAAATTGAGAGCTCTTCCCTTCTACCTCAACACCCTGGGGTGTTGAGTTGAGGTAAGAGGTTCCCTTTAAGCCTACAGGCTCCTTGCTGTCTGGCCTTAGCCATCTGTCCTAGCATCATATTACAAACAGGACTGGAAGCCAAGAACTAGCCAAAGGCATCGCATCATGGGTGTCACCAAGGGACACACTGAGCTGTCAGCCAGCAGGGCTTGGGACAAAAGTCCAAGAAGCAGCAAGCTTCCTTCCAAAAGTTGAGGGTTTTTTTTTTTTTTTTTTTAATTCCTGTAAGGAAACTTTCTCTCTGTGGACATTCTAGATTTCTTGTAAGCGCTTCTGTTATTCTTAGGTGAGGAGCCATGTTGGGCATTGCACAGGGATGTGTGGCCATGTGATTTGACACAGCTGGTGACTTCACTGGACTCGTTACAGTAAGGACACTCTTGCTGGTGCAATCTCCCTTAGTACTAATTCACTTGGCTCTAAGTCAGGCCATGGACCACACTGTAGATCAAAAGGGAGAATCCTTCTGATGAGTCTTCTTGCTCCAAAATGGGACCAGGGGAACGTATATATAGATTACATCCTTATTCTCAAATATTCAAATGCCTTCTCTTCTCCCCCGACCTTGCCCCCCTGTCCCCAGTTGTCAATCCATTGCATCTATACCCTTGACCCTACAATTTGGTCTGTTGCTTACTGATGTGCCTATATGGGGCAGGGGAGTAATTCCTTGTTCATTCATCATCTCTCCAGGCTGGGATGGCTAATGGGGCTTGGAAGAAGGTTGGCTCTAGGCTGTGAACTGGGAATGTAGCGACATGGTCTTCCATATTGTGACTGTCTAGAAATGGGAGAGAAAGAGTTGCTCATTTATTCATTTGTTTGTTCATTGCTTCAAGTCCCCATGTCCTTACATACCGGCATGCAGAATGCCTTCTGTGTGAAGCCTATTGGTTCCTGATGTGGTCCTGGGTGGAAGCCTGGTTTGCAAGTGAAGAGTTTCGCTCACTCTCTGGGAGACTCTACATATCATTTCCCATCCTAGAGGTCCTGCTTTCTCTCCCTGGGGTTTCTCTGCAGCTCTGCTGCGGGAGTTCCTGGCAGGCGGGATCTAACTCCTAGGCCAGGGTAAGCCTTTCTCTGACGTCTGCCTTGGGCTAAGTTTTGAGAGTGGGTAGGGCAGGCCCACGTGTTCCCTGCAGGCTATTCTCGGGGCTCTTCGCCTTCCTTATCCTCTCTTCCTTCGAAGCTGAGGAACACACAAACAGAGCAAGAGGAAGATGGGGAGAGAGAGAAAACAACCCCTCCCCCAAATCTGAAGCCTTGCCAGGAAGAGGAAGGACTATCAGGTTTCTATCTGAACACACTGTATGCCAGTGATCTGAACACACTGTATGCCAGTGCTCCCTAGCTTGTAACCGACTTCCACCAAATAGGTGTTCGCTGCTAAGTTGGGGATTGTGGTTCTCGGTGAAAACTGACTTATGTACACATCACCATGGCAATGTTTAGACAAACAGGCTTAGAGGTCCTGCAGTGGATAGTATGGGATACCTCCTGTTCTTCTTTCTTCTCTTAACACTCGCCCAGAGCAAAGAAAGGTTGCCTAGATTAACGAATGCCCCCTTTTAGAGATGTATTACTTTGGGGGGGTGTAGTTAGTGTCCTTAAATTTGAGAACTCAGCTAAGATGTCAGAGCAGAGACATGTGTGCTTGGGAGTGTGTATATGTGTGACTGTGTCTGTGTTGTATATCAGACTGAAGGGAACCGATGGTGGCTTTCGATTGGATGTCTACATTCTCCATTCAGATAGCTCCGACTGTCCTGAATTCCCTAGTTGACAGTTATAGACACTGATGGCCAAATGCTCTGTCTGGATCTGCTTAGCTAGAATTTGAGTCACCACCCATCCAGTGCCCAGTGATCAAACATCAGCAATGCTTTGGGAAACCATAGGGAGCCTGCTCTAGAGGAGCCTGAAGCAGACAGAAAGTAGCTTTACTTCTTACCTACTCTAAGGTGTGATAAGAAAGTCCCAACGACTGCCACTGGAGCAGAGGGCCTCTTGGATCCTGCTGGCTCTTGCATTCTGTTGCTTTTCTGATTAGGAATTTTCGGGGAAACTTGAAGTATTGGAAGCATCATGTTAAAAAAAAAAACACTGTCTTACTGGGCATTGCAGCAGGCATCTTCAGAGCTCATTCTTTAACTAATTAGTTAATCAATTATGTGTACATTTGGGGGGTTCATATTTATGTGGGTGCTTATGTGTGAATATACATGTGTGCATATCCATGAGAACTAATGTAAACCTTGGTTGCCTTCCCTCGTGAACAATCCACGTTATTCTTCAAGGCAAGGTTTCCCATTGGTTGACCCAGAGATTGCCTTGTAGATCAGGGTGGCTGGCCCAAGAACCCCAGGGACCTGCTGGTCTCTGTCTCCTAATTGCTGGGATTTTAAACCACAATCACCATGCCTAGCTTTTTGCATATATACTGGTGACTGAAGTCAGATCTTTGGGCTTATGTGGCAAACTCTTTACTGACTGAGCCATCTTTCCAGACGAGAGTGGCAGTGTTTAAACAAGACTGGCTGTCCACTTGTCAGGGTTTGGTGGGCCACACAAGGATGGATAGTGGGGATGGGACCTGTGAGTTGTGACTCATAGAGTCTGATGGAACCGGCCACCCATCTGTCACTTTTTCCCACTCCCCCCATATGCATCAAGAGCTTATGAAAAAGAAATTTAATTCCCATAGTGAATAACTCAAACTAGAATATTCTTTTCCCAGCAAAGAGCACCTGATAAACAGTAACCTCCATGAATGTGTGTCTTACCCTGACAACAGTCTACAGAATCTTTGAAGTTGATTAATTTTAAATATTCTGGGGGGGGGGAATGTCATGGGAAATCCTGGCGCTTCTTTTCCGAAGCTCGCCATTTCATCAAGTTATTCTGCTATTCAGAATCTCCCGCCTCAGATTAGTTTGGGAAAAGAGTATGCCCCACGACACAGGACAATGAAAACAGGCCTGGCCTTGGCAAGAGGCAGCGTCAGCACAAAAGGGCTTTGGCATCTTCAGTGTCCCCTTTGAGAGCCACTTAGCATATTTGAGATGCGTGGATAACCTTTCTCTTCCGTCTCCCGCCACAACTTTGATTGTATTTCTTACGTCCTTGTCAGAAATGCTTCTGTTTTTCACCTTCTAGAAGTTTCTGTGGCACCGAGGACTTCGACAATCACCCTGAAAGCATTTTGGGATCCTTTGAGAACGTCAGCATTTGTTTTATCTTTGCCAACTCTAACTAAGCCCCGATTTGATATTCAGGGTTTGTCAGCAATCTCCTTGGGAGGTAGTCATGGGAGCTGACCGGAAGAGGACTCCAGGAACACTAGGCAATGACACAAGAACTCTGCTTCAGACCCCAGAGGACCTCCTGACTCCACGCCGGAGTCAGTCTGGAACTTACTTACAGGGACCCCCTTCCTTAAGGAACCAGTGGCCTTTCTCCTCTGGTCTTTCGGGCTCTCTCGCTGATTTCAACTTTACTCTTGGCATTGTAGAGTCTTTTGACTTCAGTCTCTTGGGAAACTGGGGTTAATTAAGTTGCTTATTAAAAAAAGAAAAAGAAGAAGAAGAAGAAAAAAAAAAGTTCGGGTGAGGCTCCCCGCAGTGCGCTGCTAGGACGGGGCTGGAAGAGGAAGGGCTCGGTCCAAGCAAACACTGCTGCAGAAAGCCAGCTGGATGGAGTCCCTGATCGTTTCTCTGGGCAGAGGGGAGATCCGCTGTCAGATAAAAAGCTGCTCAGAACCCTCTGAGAAGCAGCCTGGCAGGTAGCCAGGCTGGGAGAACAATGATTTCCTCGCTTTTGTATTTGATTATTAGTTCATATTTATTGGAAACCCGTGACGCTTTCAGCCCCCGTAGCCAGGGTGCAAGAGGAGGCAGCTGCCTGGTGGGATTCAGTTTTTCCTATTAGCTTTTTTTTACCGTTTTTCATCGGCTGAGTCAGCTTCCCACTAGTGGAGATCTCATCTGATCATCACAGAACTGCTGAGCTGACACTCAACCATCCTCCCTCATCCCAGCCCCTAGGTCACGCTGGCCTGCGGGTGGTCCCCTCTCGACTCCCACCCTTTTCTGCATCCCTATCCATCTCTAGCTGAGGGTTGAAATGTAGCATTTCATCCCACATGCCTGCTGGATGGAGCGCTTCCTGTCTCTGCCTGTACACAAACCATTCGAGTGTTTATTTGAACTAGTTTTAGGGATAGAGGAAAGGGAAAAGGTATGAGAATGAGCGTTCATTGCCTCCCTGATTGCTCGTTTTTAGCTTTTATTGAGAGTTATCATTTGTCAGACTCAAATGTTTATGGGTTTTTTTTTTCTAATCTCTTGTAACCTCCTTAGGACACAGACCACATTATTAACTTTATTTCACAAAAAAGGAAACCAAGCTTAATGGCTAATTATACATGTCAACTTGACTACAGCCTAGAATCACCTGGGATCCATTCAGGAATTACCTAGGTCAGGTTAACCTGTGAGTATATCCAGGGGAGATTGTCTTCATTGTTAACTGAATTAGGAAGGTCCAGACCATAGTGGGTGACACCATTCCCTAGGCAAAGGAAGTATGTGTAGGCAGACTTTTCTTTCCTGCCTAGTCCACCAGTTCCCAAATAACCGACATGTAGTCTTAATATTAATTATAAATGATCAGCCAATAGCTAAGGCTTGTTACTAGCTAGCTCTTACATTATAAAAAGCCCATATTTCTTAGCTACACTTTGCCACTTGACTTGGTACCTTTTCTCAGTACAGCATATCCATCTTGCTTCTCTCTGTGTCTCTGGATACGCCTCTCTCTCTGCCCTTCTTCTCCCCTGCATTCTGTTTGGCTTTCCTCCGAACCTTATCCTGTCCAGCTATTGGCCAATCAGCTTCTTTATTAAACCAATCACAGTAACATATATTCACACGGTGTAAAGGAATCCTGCACGAGAGTGTGTTTTGAGCTGTGTGAGACAGGAGAAAGCTATGTAAAAGCTAGGGTGCACTAGCAAAGAAGCAGTTCCTATGGCTGTGTTGATTCCCTTCTGCTCTTGGCTATGGCTATTGTTGTTCTTTTTAATTTTGGGGGATCCCCAGGGTTACACGAGACCACGCAGGCAGTCCCCAATGGTGGTGGGTCCCCGGCAGCTTGCGCGGGAGACCACGTGGCAAATGGCGGTAGTGGCAGGGGCGGGTGCATGAGACCAGATGGGTATTAAAGTTAAACATTTATTAGGTGGATAATGGAGGGGAAAGGGAAGAAGGAGAGGAGAGAGAGAAAGAGTAAAAAGAAGAAGGGGGGAAGAGGAGAGCAGAAGAAGCCCACCCGCTTCTTCTGAGAGAGAGGGGGCAGAGAGAATGAATCTGCAAACTGCTCGCAGGCTTGTGCTTGTGGGCAGATAAGGAGTAGGCGTGGCTTGCCTTAAAGGGACAGAATCCATTACAGCTATGATGAGATGGCCTTGACTTCCCCTCAGGGTTGGACTGAAACCTGGGTTAGTGAAATAAACCCTTCCCTTCCCTGAGTTACTATTGCAGCAGACGGCAGAACAGAAAAACATCAAGGTTATAGGAAATGACCAAGGGTGGGAGGGAGTATGCCCATTTCCCCAACAAGGTCCTGGGTGGAGCCATTATGCAGGCTGTCTGTGGCTCTGGGCTGTCATTATCAGAGTACAGTGTCCAAAGGAAAAGCACCGAGTGGCTTCTCTACTGTTCCCCCAGAAAAAGAACTGAGAACTGGATATAAAGCCCCTTTTGGCAGAAATGTTTATAATTAGGGCTTCTTGAGGCTTGCAGTATCCATTTAGGAATGCATGCTTACACTTGAATCAGCTCCTGAGTCTGGAGTGTGGCTCTCTTGTTTTCAAATTGCACTTTGCAGTAAGGCCTTAAAAAAAAAAAAAGGTGAAGAGGGGTGTATTGAACACAAACTAGAAACACCTGGAAAGAGGGAACCTCAATTGAGGAAGTGCCTCCGTCCAATTGGCTTACAGCCATGTTGGGGGAGGGGGTATCTTCTTGATTAATACCTGAGATGGAAGGGCCCACTCCACTGTGGGTGGTGCCACCCCTTGTCAGCTGGTCCTGGGTTGTATAAGAAAGGAGGATGAGCAAGCCATAGAGAACCAGCCAGTAAACAGGGTTCCTCCAGCGTCTCTGCCTCAGTTCCTGTTTCCAGGTTCCTGTCTTGGCTTCCTTTGGTGGTGGACAGTAACGCTTAAACCTTTCCTCTCCCAAGTTGCTGTAGGTCAGAGTTGTTATCAGAACAACAGAAAGCATAGGACAGGGAGCTAAGCTCAGTCTTGATAGACGCAAAGGCGGAACTGCTGACCTCCGTGTGGAACCCCTGGGCTGTCAGAAGGTGGGACAGTCTCCCTGGGGAGTCCCAAAGGAGCTCGTGTCACCACCACCCTCCCAGGCAATGACTGGTTCTGGGGTTACCTGATGTGGACTTGAAGAGGGAGTCGTTTCAGCGCCTTTGTTTTTCCCATTAGATGAGTCTTACATGAAATATGATTTGGGAATGAGTAAATGCTACGGGGGAATTTGCAAGCGAGGCCAAGATTTTTGCAATGCACCGCTGTTTTCCCTCCTGGAGATACAGTGGGTTGTGGTTTACAGCCAGGTGTGCGGAGAAGTTTATAGAGAGAGCCAGTAGTACTGGAAGCCAGGAGCCAAGGGAGCCAACGGTAACAAACAAGATCCTCTGGGGATGTCTTGGGTGGCTCCTGGATGGCTTTGACAGTGTTATAAGTGAAATGTAATTAAGTTGCTTTTGTAAACACATTTTTTTTTTCTAGCTCCTGAAGAGGCTTATCAGCTTGGAAGATTAATTAAACCCTTCTCCAGTGCCTGGGTTACTGCTGGGGATCTATTGTGAGCCCATGAGGAGAGCAAATTGGATTACAGTGTGGTTATTTCTAACTTGGTGTTGGGAGGATGGATTTGGGCTTTAGGAGTTGCATTATGGTCTGGAGGGAGTTAGGAATGCCTAGAGCAGTGGTTCTCAGCCTTCCTAATTCTGGGACCCTTTAAGACAGTTCCCCATGTTGTGGTGACCCCAACCATAAAGTTGTTTTTACTCATAAGTGTTCATACTTCATATGTGTAATTTTGCTACTGTGATGAGCCATAATGTAAACAACTGTGTTTTCTGATCTTAGGTGACCCCTATGACAGATTCGCTTGACCCCCTAGAGGGGTCATGACCCACAGGTTGAGAACTGCTGGCCAAGAGTGTCATTTCTATGTGTGCCCTTCCAAACACAGGTCTCCAAGATGCAAACATCATTGAGTTTAAATACAGAATATAAGGAAGCCGGGTCCCAGATGCCCTTGGACTCTGGGGCTGGCTAGAAAGTTCTTTCCCCTCAAGTAGAAAGGACACCTTTACATACTCAGAGTGAGGGTGACTGATGGGGCAAAGGGGCAGCTTGTGACCAGTTCTCAGGTTGTTCTGTGGGCATTACTGATCATGTTTCAAGGTCTTCTAGTTCTTGGCTCATGTGCACACAAAAGTGTTGGTTTTCGTGGGCCATACACAGAGTTGAATTTGCTCAGGTGATGCTGAAACAGACCTGAAGCGTGCGCATATTTATTTCTCTGAACTTATGGATGTTATCACTCTACCCCTGGGTCCTAAAGGCAGCTGCATGGGGGTGTGACCCACGTGCGCGCATGTGCGGCTACCTCCACCCTTGCGCATGTGCGAGGAATAGGTCGCCCACCATCTTCGTCATCAGCCTCTGATGCTCCCACGCAACCCACCCCTGAACACATGCAAGGAATGGGTCGCCCGCCATCTTCATCATCAGCGTCTGACTACCTATGCAATCCACCCTGATGCGCATGCACAAGGTGATCTTTAAAAGGCGGAGGCGCCATCTTCCGCTCTCTCTTTTCCTTCCCTTCACTCTCCGCGTTTCCATGGATCCGGTCACCACCCTCTCTAATAAATTCCACGTGGGTTCATTTGCGTCTCCCTGTGTGTTTTTGCCACCCACGCCAAAACCATAACAATGGATTCTTTACGTCTAGCCCCAATCCCTTAGTTATGTGTTAATACCGTGGGCCGCACTGTTTCCTATCCAGTCCTCGTCTGCCCCGGATGTGAGCTGCTACCAAGAGTGCTGTGGTATTATCTTAGGTTGTCTTCAACTGCAGCGAGCGTTTTTTTATTGACCGGGTTATTTGAAGGAAGGATGACCCACCCTAAAGGTAGGTGGCAACCCAGAGAAAAGGAGGCCTGAAAGAAAGTTTTAGATTTTGCTTCTGTTGCTTCGTCGTCTTTCCTATCTTGCTGGCAAGCTTCACCTGCTCCGTTGCTGCTGCCACTACTGCTCTATTCCTTTGTTGATTTCTGAACTCAGCTTCTTTGGGCTTCACTCATGGACTGAACACTGAGTTCTGCAAGAATCTTCCAGGCCTTCAATACTACACTGGGACCAGTGAGGCATCCAGCTTCATAGATTGAGCAAACACTGGGTTCTTTGCTCTCTCTAGGGTGAAGACAGCTGATGATGGACAGCTCAGACCATGTCCTGTAAGACAGACTAAAAAAACCCTCCTTTTTTATGTCTATTGGTTCTATTGATTTTGCTCCTCTAAGGAACCCTGATGAATACAAGTGGGCATGGCGTCAGCTTTACTGACAGTTCACTTTTCTTCTAGATGTACCATCATCTGCTTGCTAAGTCTGGCTGGAAAAGAGCTTGCTAGGCGTCTGTAGTTGTCAGTCATAAGCCCAGTTCTATGTGACGTAAGTCACTGGACTGAGCACTTTTGCTTTGTTCTC
>JAQHUG010000141.1:3222962-3249509 GCA_028555095.1 Dicrostonyx torquatus | reverse complement strand
AGACAAAGGGTCATGTGTTCATTGGCTCTATGCCTGGCACCACAGCTTGGAAGCCTCGGGATAGGCTGAGATCACGTATGCGCTATGAGACTGCTTATCTACACAAAGCCATGACCAAATATGGCAATATCTTAAGCAGACAAGAAAGAGGAAACGCGCCATCTTGTAATGGCGAACGGCTGACAACATATGACTATCGTACACCGCCATTGGCCTTCCAGGTTGTAGTAATGAGGTGTGGGCTGTGTTCCCAGCACCTGAAAGGAATGCGGGCCTTTTCTTCCAGGTGCCGCCCAGCTCCCGGCCACTGGGCTAGCTTACATTTGAAATAACCACACAAAAATTGTATTCATTAAATTACTGCCTGGCCCATTAGTTTTAACCTCTTATACATATTAGTCTAACCCATATCTAGAAATCTGTGTATCACCGCGTGGTCGTGGCTTACCGGGAAGATTCTAATCAAAGTCCATCTTGGGCTGGAGAAACATGGCGTCTGCCACACGTCCTTTCTTCCCAGCCTTCTGTTCTGTCTACTCTGCCCACCTAAGGGCTGCCCTATCCTTCAGGCCAACGCAGTCTCTTTATTTAACCAATGAAAACAACAGAAATACAGAAGGACCCTCCTACACCACCAGGTTGGTTCAGCAGTGAGCATGAAGGGAACACACGAGTTAAGGGGAATTCTTCCTGCCCAGCTTTTCTCTGCAGGATGGCCTTGAGCTACAGGGCATCTGTCCATCAGAGCTCCCAGCTGTTACATAGATGCATCCTGCTGCATCTGCATTCTTTCTCTTCCTCGCTGGGAGAGGACAATACCCACTGTCTCTGGCCCTGGTGTGTCCTGTGCCTTCCCTGTACCTGCCAACGAGTTCCTTTACTGGTCTCCTAAACTAGCCAGTGGAGTGTGCACCTGCTCCTGCCACAGCCTTGACGGATGTACAAATAGTTAATGACAGGTTACCATTTACCAGGTGAGATTAGAGAGCTAGAACAATTGGGCCAGAGAGCTACTCCTAATAACAGGTAGAATAGGTATATGATGTGTGTGTGTGTGTGTGTGTGTGTGTGTGTGTGAACACCTGTATGGGGTATATGTTGATGTACATATAGAGGCCAGAGGACAACTTTGGGTGCTGTTCCTTAGGAAATGTCCAGCTTATTTGAAAAGGTCTCTCACTAGCCTAGAACCCTCCACGTAGGCCAGACTGACTGGTCAGTGAGTCTCAGAGATCTGCCTGTCTCTGCTTCTCCAGTTCTGGGATTGCAAGTGTGCACTACCACACTCTGCCTTTTTCACGTGGATTCTGGGAACGAAACTCAGGTCTTCATGCTTACATAGCAGCCACGTGACCCACAGAGCCGCCATCTCTCCATCCACAGAGCCGCCATCTCTCCATCCACAGAGCCATCTCTCCAGCCCTAGAATAGAGGCTCTGGCCGCAGAGACCGATCATTAAACGCTTGCCTTTCAGCACTTCTGTGAGGCTCCTCGTCTTGTTGGCAGCGTCTGACAAAGGCCACCAAGAATTTTCCAGCCTCTGGGCATTGATCTTGAGGCTTTCATCCCTGGACCTGCCTCCTAGGAGGTGAAATGGAATTGGTTCACTTGCATCCCCATTATGTCATCACCAAGAGAAAAGGGTGTGAGTCAGGATGATGGGCAGTCTAGTTGGGGATGCAGAACACATAGCATCATGCTCCTAAAAGATGCTTGAGGAGTGACTGACACTGGTTTCCTTGGCCTTGTGCCTGCCCCTCCTCTGAGGACAAACTGTGTAGGAACTGCATGCTCCCTGGGATGGAGGGAACTCTGGACAACACCGTGTACTGGTGTTCTTTCTGAGAGTCACTTCCGGGAGGCCCAGGGGGTTGATTGCAACTCTCCATGTCTTCAGAGTTGGGGTGGAGAAAAGGCGGCAGCTTATACATAAGCCAGGACAACACACTTGTCTGGCTCTGTGACTTTCAACGGGCTCCACCCCTGTGCTGCCACTAACACATGCAGCTAAGCAGCTAAAAATACCTTGGATGCAGGGCAGGATCAATGTTTTTGTGCGAATGAATGGACCGGGAATAAGTACGTACAGTTTGAGAGCAAGAAGGAGGCAAGGCAGGATACTTAGAAATTGGTACAGATTAAGGTTGAGACCGAGAAATGAATGGATGGTGGGAATGCACTGAGAGAAAAGCCAGATGTGGTCATTACTATCATATATGTGACCATTACTATCATGGCTGGATGTGTAAGAGGTCCCCCGGCGTCTTGTTAAGGTGTGTGCACCATCTCACTTCATCTTTGCACCTCTCTGAAGTCAGTGGAATTATTCCCACTGCACAGCGAGGAAGGTGAGTCCCAACGAGAGCAGGTGACACCCAAATATACCTTTCTAGTAAGTACAGCGTCGGAATCAAGAGCCAAATCTACCCTCAGATCTCAGAACTTTGGTTAATTATCTAAAACCCTGAGTCGGGAGGCTGGCATTTATGGGCTGCGGATCCCATCCCGTGGGTGTGATCCATGGCACTCTGACGTCCCGCCACACCTACCACCTCACTGCCCAAGGAATTTCTCTGCTTGTTTGATTCCTTCTCAGCCCAGGTTCCCCCTTCTCGAGGCTTCTTTCCTGCCAGGTTCTTAGTCTCATTGTGAAACGGTCTGTTGTGTTGTGGCTTGTCCCAGCCCTTAGGCCCTTTCTGCGGGAGGTAGATTGCCCTGACCTGTCTGTCGCATCTCGCATCGCACCAGGGGATGCTGCGCCTCTGGCTTTATTAATGACTCCAATTTGACTCTGGTGAGCTTTATGGTCTTCGCTTCCAACCCACTTCGCCCCATTCAGTTATGTTTACCTTATAAAGCAAGCCTGGAAGGGAGGAATCTATTGCTCCCTCTAGAAGTTAAAAAAAAAAAGAAAAAAAGAAAACCATGCCCTGCCCGTACACATTTCTGCCTCCGGTTTGTTTGTGATCAGACACAGAAACAGGAGATGCATCCAAAAATGCCAGCTCTTCCTTTCAGCAGCGTAGATGCTGTCCTGTGGGAGTCAGGGGCTTGGGAGCAAGGACCTCTGCAGTGATGTGGCATGCCTTCATGTCCCTCGTAGCCCCAGAAAAACAGTCTGATTCATCAGGTCATTTCATGCCAGGAAATCACAAGGTACCAGGTTTCCCAGGACCCTCTTATAGACTCCCAGGTCTCTGTCCTTGAGTCTACTCCTGTCTCATTCAAGGAAGTACATCCTTGTCCCCAAAGCTCCTCTGGGCTCATCTTCTATGAAAGCTGGGGTTTATATGGTGCTGCTACAGTTTTGGGGATTAGGTGTTTTTTTTTTTTTTTTTTGGTTTAGGTTGGAGTCTGTCTCCTAAGCCCTTCTGAGGATAACAGTTAGTTGTCACTGGATAAGAGTCAAAAGAAATCCATTTTTTTTGAAGCCAGTTTTTCCCCTGAAACGCTAATGGTACCTTCACGTCTAGATAATTAGAGCTCCAACTGATGAATGCGTAATTACGTGTAAGCCTGGGCTACAAGGATTGCCTAGGTCTTTCATCTTTAGCTGACTTCATTTAGAGAGGCAGTGGTCTGAGCGAACACTGTAGAAAACCTTCTCTGAGGGGCTGGGGTCGGGTGGAGTCACTTCGGGTGGGGGTGGGCTGGCTCTCCCCATAATAACTGTGGTAGGAAGAACATTGTCTGTCTCCATGAAGTACTAACCCAGTGGCCAGAGACCATTGGACCGGACATAGGCTATGGCAGGTTTTGCCGGACTGTGGGGTCCTTGTCCCAGCCTCGCCTCTAGATGCTGCTGTGAGAAAAGTCTTCTACTGGGCTTGTCTTCAGCACCAGGGCCACTGTCCACCCTTCTGCCCTTGGATAGTTCTTCAGTGTGGACACCATTATTCTGTGACCCTTCCACCTCGGCTCTGAGCTTTGGCTGAGGACAGTCAAGTTTTCTCCTCCTTAATGCCCATCTACGGATGCAGCACAATGCAAGGGAAAGTTCTAGGCTTTAAAACAACCAATCCGAAGAAGGCTAAGGAGTTGTGGCAATAGGTCATAGGTTCCAGCCGCATACAAGCTCAACCACTCCCTTCCATGGCATAAGCTCTGAAGGGAATGCCAGCTACGAGCTCTCCAAGCTATTGCCTCCCACCCCGACATGGTGTGACATGTGCTCCCTTCATAGGACAGATGGATAGAAAGAGATCAGGATTGGTGCCGTGCATGGCTTGATGTCACATTAGGTGCTCTTCCTTACCCTGCTCCTCCCTTACAGGTGATAGCTCTACAGCATAAGCTGTGAGTTCTGATGTCCTAAGAAGTCCTCAAGAGACTATGACTTGAGGTTCTGGTGGGATTCTGAAGACCTCTCAACTGATGTCTCTAAGCTAGGACACTGGCCTTAATGGTGTTTGCTAAGTAGAAAAAAAATATAACATACAAATAGGAAAGACAATCCAAAGGCAACAGAGATAAGTGGATCTATGTTGGGTTCCCACTTCTTGCCTTGTTCATGCCTCATAGATTTTCTGTTAATCCTTATGTTACTGTTGATGTCTTCTTTGGACACCTGAGGATGCCAAGGCATGGAGGAGTGGCTTCCCCCGGTTTGTACCATTGCTAACTAACTAGTACAGTGTTCTCTGACCCCAGTGAAGACTGTGATGTAGTAAGTGGCACAGTGGGCTGTGTCCCGCTGCCCAGCTCCAGGAGCGGGCAGGCTGTGTCACCGGTGCAGGCCATGTTCTTGGCACCTGGCTATCTTAACTCGAAATAATTACACACAAACTGTATTCATTTAAACTCTGCCTGGCCCATTAGTTCTAGCCTCTTGTTGGCTAAGTCTTACATCTTGATTCAGCCCATTTCTAATAGTCTGTAAGTTACCACGAGGTAGTGGTCTTACCGGGAAAGATTCAGCATGTCTGACCCTGGTGGCTTCAAGGCGGCAACTCTCTGACTCGGCCTTCTGTCTCCCAGAATTCCATTCTGTCTCCTCCCTGCCTATCTAAGATCTTGCCCTATCAAAAGGCCAAGGCAGTTTTCTTTATTCAACCAATGAAATCAATACAAAATGAAGAATCACCTCCTACACCACTCTGATGCTGTTCTCTCATATTGATCCTCTGGCTCCTTTGTGTATGTGCATCTATGTCATGTGGCCAGCAAGCCCATTGGGTCTTCCCAAACACCAGGATTATGAGTGTGTCCCCCAGGGCTGGCCTTGTTTAGTAACATAAGCTTTTGGGATTGAACCTGTGTCCTTGTGCTTTCAAGGCAGGCACTTTACTGACTGAGCCATCTCCCCAGCCCTCTGGTTCCTTTTGCAATTTTTCATTGAACAAAAGTATTCTCTACTTCAAGAGACTTAAACTCCATTCTCCTGAAGTCCACTCTCCAGTGACACTCACCTGGAGGCCAATAACGTGTTACTTTCTTGTCGTCTAGTCTAATCTTTTCTGATTTTTTTCTCTGTTTTCTTTTCTTTTCTGGTATGCTCACTATTGATGGGAAGATGCTGATCTCTCTGTCTGTCTCTCTGTGTGTGTATGCATGTGTGTCTGTCTGCTTGCCACTTCTCTGTCTCTCTCTGTGTGTGGCATGCATGTGTGTCTGTCTGCTTACCATTTCTGTGTCTCTCTCTGTGTGTGCATGCATGTGTGTCTGTCTGCTTGCCACTTCTCTGTCTCTTTCTGTGTGTGCATGCATGTGTGTCTGTCTGCTTGCCACTTCTCTGTCTCTTTCTGTGTGTGCATGCATGCGTGTCTGTCTGCTTGCCACTTCTCTGTCTCTTTCTGTGTGTGCATGCATGTGTGTCTGTCTGCTTGCTACTTCTCTGTCTCTGCAACTTCTTTTTCTTTGTGTTATTCACCGATTGCATCCTGTTCCTTTATCATATTATTTGAAACACTCAGCATTGTGTCAGAACTTTATCTCTATTCCTGTGCTCTTTGTGGTCTAAACTGGCACCTGTAGACTTTGCCTCCCACAAGCTCCAGGGAGACACACTTTGGCTGTCGCTCTCTAACTATCTGGCTATGATCTCCAATTCCACAAGGTTACAAGAAAAGACTGGCTCTCTTTTGGACTTCTTGGTTTTTGCTCTTGCTCCACTCCTCTGCAAGGAGACATACTAATCACCGTTGCTTCTGAATCTCAGCTCAACCCTGACTCAGCATCTAAACCTTACAAGTTCAAGCCTTGACCACCCAGGCCTGTCCTGACTGAGAGGCCCTGGTTCTTTAGAGTTGTTTTTCTAATTGTTTTCCACTTCCTTCATTAACTCCCCAGATCCTGACACTCTCTGCAACACAGAATATTCTGGAAATGCCACTCACATTAAATTCTTCTGCTCTGGAAGCCTATGAAACAAGGGACACATGCCTTAACTTGACTAGAGAAGTTCTCCATGATTTCCATATCCTCCCAATCTGTTTTCCCACTGATCACCTACAACTCCTGGCTCGAGTCCACTTAGACTATGTGTTAATTAGGATTAGCTTCCACTGCCAGGAACAGTGTAACCCCAAATAACAGTGACTTAAGATATGTAGACACATGCTCCTCTCTCATTTTAAAGACCAAGTATAGATGATCCAGGGCAGGCATGGTGGCTGTATTCTATCAGGAGTACAGAGGCCAGGGCTCCTGCTACCTTGTGTGTCGTGTGTCCTACATTCCAAGTGTCACCCATGGCAAGCATTGGCTATTTCAGATCAACTGTCAAATCCTCAGTCCTTCCAAGGGCTAAGAGTAAAGAATAGTACAGTCGTCTCATTATAAGAATACTTTCTGGAAGTTACCAACATGATTTCGACCTAGATCTGATTGGCCAAAATCGAGTCACATGATCATAGCCAGGTAGAGAAGATGCTGAGAATTATATTTTTAAAAATATCTCTAAGCGAAATTAGGTAGTGGGGGGTACACACCTTTAATCCCAGTACTCCGGAGGCAGAGGCAGGTGGATCTCTGTGAGTTCAAGGCCAACCTGGTCTACAAAGCAAGTTCCAGGACAGCCAGGACAGCCAGGACAGCCAGGACAGCCATGGAGAAGCTCTGTCTTGAAAAACAAACAAACAAACAAAAAACAGAAACAAAATCTCTAAGTGGCCATGTTTATGCCTGGCTAAGGCTTGGGGTTTTGCTATTAATGGGAAGAGAGTGAAGGCATTCTGAGTATCCACCCATCCTTGTTGGCTCCTTCTGTTCATCATCTGAGGATATTTGTGTATTCTCACTGTAGTACATGCCCCCCCCCCCGAGTCTGTCATACCCCTGCTCACCTATTAATGAATCAATCACGCACACAGAGAACCAGCATCACAGTTGAATAAACACTGCCCTTGGCATCATGGGAAACCACGTTGAAATACTGGCATCCTTCTCCACTCTCGCAGGGAGAGTTTTAAAGTCCCTAACAGTCCCTGAGACCTGGTTCCTCCTCTTTGAATGAGAATAGCAAACTTACCTTGTAAAGGTTAGGTGACGGGACGGGAGAGGCAGCTTAGGATATGTGCACGGTACTGTCCGCACAGCTTATGCCAGGACTTTCACCAAAGGCTCAACCCTGTCCGGGGCTTTCTTCTGCAAGCTAGTTGGTGAACACCGTCACCTGGCTTAGATTCTTAGAATAATCCAAACAGCCTTGAGAGTCTGCTGAGAAAATTAATAGACACTGCTTGCAACCCTTGTTTTAAACTCCGGAGCCTTCGGAAGTCATTATTAACGAGTAATGGCTTTTCCTCAGCTGTCGCTCTTGGTGAGTATCTCATCCAAAAAGTATGCTCAGTTCTTGTGCGGACAGCCACAGCCGCTGGGAGTGCATGAGTACAATGGCCCCATCATGGCTAGGAGACACCGTTTCTCCCCATCTTCCTTGTTCCCTGTCTCTTAAGGTCTGTCTGTCCTCCTCCTGGGTTCCTGAGCATCGGCGGCAAGGACGTGATATAAATGTTGGTCACACAAGATCAAGCCAGTTTGCCCTGCTGTGTACAGAAGGAGGGGGCTCATGAGCCCGCCTATGGCTGAGGAGCTGTTGATCATTGCTGGGTAATGGTGGAAGGAGAGTTTTTCTTTAAGGGCACGGCCTCTGGTAAGTGGGCCGTGCTACAATGGCTGGACCCACACACCATGACTAGTAAAAATTGGACCTCGTGGGTTCTTAAGGAAGAAAAGAGGACATGAAGTTAAGAGGGTGAAGAGGGGAGGTTGGATCTAGAAGGGGTTAAGGAGAGGAGTGGGGGACAAATATACTCAAAACACATTGTATGTGTATATCAAATATTATATATATTATATAATATATATTATATGTATGTGTGTATATATAATATATATAAATATTATATGTGCATATATATATATGAATGAGTGAAAGAAAGAAAATAAACTCAATTGTCTCAACTGGACTAAATAACACCGACTATAGGCTAAAGAGGAAATGCCTTTTGCTCCCCATCTTTTCCTTCTTATTTTCTTACTACCTCCAGAAGTGGCTGACAGAAAGGCTCATTTCCCTTCTACCTGTCCTCTGTCGTCTTTGATGATGTCCAAAAAGCAGAAACAACAATGAGTGCACAGGGTAAGAGTATTAGGGTTGTCCAAACTGTCCAGTGTTGCTCCAAGAGAGGTCCTAGGGCAGACACGCTCTTCTCTCCCTTCCCGTGGGTATCGTCCAGTGTTGCTAAGTGAGTAAATGAAATGATGAATGGACAGGCATCCCCAACTGTGGTGACTGGGGGGTAACTGCTGGTCAGTGTTACTGTTTGAATGAACCCATGGGCTCATGTTTTTGGGTTAATGGTATTGTTTGGGGAGGTTGCAGGAGCTCTAGGAAGTGGATCTTCGCCAGAGGAAGTGGGTCACTGGAGGGGTGGGGCTTGGGATTTATAGTCCTAGCCCATCTCTGCTCCTTGATCTACTGAGATGTGAGCAAGCACCCTCACGTTTCAGCTGCCGTAGACGAAGGCTACTTCTACTGCCCTGCCTTCCCCCACCATGATGGACTGTATCCTCTTCAAATACGATTCCCAATCGATCTTTTCTTTCTGTCGCTTCTCGTCAGGTCACAGTGGTGAGTGGAGTAACCAACGCGGTCCCTGAGAGAACATGAATCGAGGGCTTTACACTATTCTACAATAGTTTAAAACCACTTCAGTAGGCAAAGCCACCCTGAAGACGCCTTGTTCATGCCTCCCCATTTTCTCTTAGGGAGATATAAGCTAACTGATTTGAATGCCACCTGGAATGTTCCTTTTGTATTAGTTGTTCTTTTTTTTTTTTTAATGATCAAAGCAACTTATAGAGGGAAGAGTTTCTTTGGAGTTTGTACTGCCAGGGAGTTAGAGTCCATGATGGTAGCGGCTGGCGGCTCACATCTCAGACCACAAACAAGCAGCCGAGAG
Organism: Dicrostonyx torquatus; assembly: GCA_028555095.1. NCBI lineage: Eukaryota > Metazoa > Chordata > Mammalia > Rodentia > Cricetidae > Dicrostonyx > Dicrostonyx torquatus. Next base: position 3,240,104 of record JAQHUG010000141.1, on the reverse strand, counting down.
AACTAAGTAGAAAGAGCCTGAGCCTTTTAAAACCTCAAAGTCCACCCTCAAGTGACTCACTTCCTGCATCAAGGCCACAGATAATCCTCCCCAAACTGCCACCAAGTAGGGACCAACCATTCAAACGCCCAAGACTTGAATGTGACATCTTGTCCAAACCACCGCAGCCTCTTATTAGAATGCTATTACTAAAATATCTCATATATTCTTGGGCTCTGCTGTGTTTTATTAACATTTGATGTCCTTTCGTGGACACTGCAAAGTTTTATGACGGTCTTCTGAAGACATTCAGAGAAAGGCAGTCTTCTTCGGAACCGTGTTCCCCGTCCCTACAGCTCCCGTTTTCTACAATAAGCAGGAGGGGGCCCAATCACTTTTCAGTTGGATCCCTGTGAGTAATAAAACTGCCATGGTACCATGTGCACAGGATTGAGGACACTCTCTCCCACGCCTCACGAGACAGACAAGTGTTACTTTATTCCTCAGATGAGTTAACTGAGGCCCAGAAAGTTCCACACTATTCCAAGCTGCACAGGCGAGGTTTGAACCCAGGTTTGTCTAGCATCAAATCTTTTCCTGGTTCTGGAAAGAAAGCTTCCATCTGAATATTTTGTTTATTGAGAATATGGTTTCGGTAAGCACATCTGAACCTGCAGGAAGTGAACATGCAGCAATGTTATTCTTCTAGAATATTCTGTCATAGCCTTGCCCCATTTCTTTTTTCTGTTGCATATTAGGCAAATTAAATTGACTCTTGATGTCCGATCAAGTCTTAGTGCTGATCTTTGCCCACGTTCTTGAAGCTGGGAACTGATAGCCATTGGGTAGTCTCTTAAAAATTACTTCTATGGGTTGGGTGTGGTGGGATATGCCTATAATCCCGGCATGGGGAGGTGGGGGCAGGAGGATTAGCCATTTATGGAGTTGGAAGCCATCCTGGGCTATTGTGACTTTATCTCAAAACAGACAAACTAAAGGAGAACCAAATTCTTTCTACACCCTGAAAAGGCTTCCTCCCCACCAAAGGCTGGCTTAAGGGGATGGTCACAATTTGGGCGCTCAGAGACCAGCTTTCCCAAGGCAAAGCCAAGTCTCACTGAGTCAGAAAAACTCACCTTTTTGTTCCTTCTCTCTCTGGCACTTATTACATATATTTTATAGTTGGTAATATACACATAGGCCTATGACACACACACATAATAAACTGAAGCGATAAAGTGCATTATTATGCCCGGTCTACATCACCAAATAACCTGCCGGCTGAACAAAGGCTTTCGGCACAAAGATTGCAGAGTGCCTTCTCTTTTGTCTCGCTTTCTTCTCCTTTCTTCTTTCCCATCCACCAACTACCACCTTCCCCTCCTTCCCCAGCCCAGCTCTCCCAGGGCAAGGCCGCACAAAACATCACATTCCCCAGCAAGCTGGAATCTCAGCAAGTGGTTAAAGGGAGACGGAGGTGGGGGGAGGGTGAGGGAGTGTGTGTGTGTGTGTGTGTGTGTGTGTGTGTGTGTGTATAGGGATGGCAGCTTGGAGACACTCCCTAAATAAAAAGCCCTGGCTTGGGATTATCTGTACTTCATTGGTCCCCCTATCCCACCTGCCCCTCCGCTGGGTTGTTTGTTCTGGAGCCCAGGTGGGGTCGGGGCAGGTGCAGCAGGGGCCACTTGCAAAAGGTTCCACAGGGCAACTCGAAGGGCGACAGCTGCCCGCGAGAAAAACCTGGGGACTCTGGTCTGAGGGCGGAGGTGGCTGCTGAAACAGGTTCCCTAGGACGCACCCTGGCCTTAGTGGAGGGTCTTTCATAGGCCCCGCCCCCAAGCTGAAAGGCCCAACAGGCAGAAGCTTTGGTTAGCCATGTACTGAAAAGGGCAGTACCCTGGTTTTGAATCGGAACAACCCACAAAGCACACCCCCCCCCCCCACTTCACTAGCTCTTTCCATCTGTTGTTTCTCTTCCTGGTTCCTCTAATCCTGCCTCATTCCTTTCTCATTCTCCCTCCGCAGTTCTTTACACTGGGGTCCAAATACACACGTAATCAACACCACACAATTAACACTGGGGTCCAAATACACATGTAATCAACACCGTGTCCGCAGCTCTACTGTTAATGTACCCAACACAGCAACTGAGAGTTGTAGCTAACGGGCAAGTGGGGAAGCCAGGTTTTCGTAAGGATATTTTTATGCCGATGGACAGGTTCCACACAGAGACTTAAGACTGTGAAGTCACTCTCATGTGACAAGCAGGTAGAGAGGATGGCTTGTCACCGGTGAGAAGGTTGTGATGAGGCACCTTGATTTGGACGGCTGCTAAGAGAAAATGAAGTTCTGTTTCCTAGGCCTGGCAGTAAACCTGGATTACCCAGTGCGCTTGTTAAAAAGAGAGCCTCCTTACAGCCCGCATGGGGATTGTGAGAGTGGATCGGAAGAGAGGCTGGGAATGAAGGGTGTCCAAGGGAGTCAGGTTGCTTTGACATCAGAGGCAAGTAGAAAGGAAAGCAAAAGGATAATTAGAAAGGAGGGTGGCGGGCGTGGTGGCTTACTTCTATGAATTTAGCACTTGGGAGGCTGAGGCAGGAGGATTAAGCCTCAAGCTTTTAGACAGCCTGGGTTACATGGTAAGTTGTAGGCCAACGTGAATCTTGTCTTCTCTCTGTCTCTCTGTCTCTGTCTCTCTGTCTCTCTGTCTCTCTCTCTCTCTCTCTCACACACACACACACACACACACGAGAGAGAGAGAGAGAGAGAGAGAGAGAGAGAGAGAGAGAGAGAGAGAGAGAGAGAGAGAGAGAGAGAGAGAGAGAGAACACAGGGAGACATTTCGGATATTTCCATGACGTTGTGCCTGTGGTAACTAGAAAAGAAAGATTAAATATTCCATGTTGCCAACACTAAGAAACTTGGAGGCTTGAGAGATGGCTCAGGTTAAGGGTCCTCCTGGTCTTGAGGAACGTGGGTTTGACTCCCAGCACTCACATGGAGGCTCACCACCATCTGTAACTCCTGTTCCAGGGGATCCAGCGCCCTCTTCTCATCTCCATGGGTCCTGCACACAATGCAGAGGCACACCCTTGAACATACACACATACCCATAAAAAAAATAAAAACAAACAAATTTAAGAAGAGAAACCAAAGAGCCTCAGAGAATAGTGATGGTAGGATTGGGATCATGGGACACTCTTTGGGATAAAGTACAGAAACAGGGAGGGGCGGTAGATATGTTAAGATTGAGAAGAATGTTTAGAGACTAAGTAAAATGCCCCCACAGGAAGTAGGAGGTAACAGGAAGGAGCACGAATCAAAGCACAGAACTTGGGCTTAGTAGTGTGAGGACTGTCTGTTTCCATGTTGGCCTAGAACCCAACCTGGTTAGAAGCCTGGAACTTTCTGAGTGTCATTTGGTACTCAGAAAGTGACAGGTCTTGGAACCATGTTGGAATTCGGATTTGGGGATAAGGGAGATTGAACTTGTAAAGTCTATGGACATATCTCAAAAGCAATGACATGGAACAGTTCTTGTCCAAGCACTTTGAATGGGGGACATTCATCCTGTACTTGCTCTTCACTCACGGCAATGGTGGAAACCACACTGTGAGGCAACTAGCTCATAAAATGAATCCTACGGGTGTCCCATGGAGGGAACAGAGCAGGGTCCCCTATAAAGCTAGAGTCCATCCTTGGGCATGAAGACGCCCAGAAGAAACCCAACTGCCTAAACGCAGGTGCCACAGTTTTGCTCCCTCTTGCTATTACAGACCAAGGTGATGTCTTGCTTCCTCTGCAATGCAAGATGTTTTTCTCATCGGATTTTCTCTTTGATATCTTTCAAGGAGACAGGTCATCTTCCTGCCTGTCCCTTCCCTGGAAGTCATGTGATGCGACACCCTCACTGAAGGTCTTATAGCTCTTGTGTATGCAGTTTTCTCTCTCCATGCTGCATGGTTATGCCAAGCCATGCTTGCATTCTAAATGAAGGGGCGCCAAGGTAGAAGAGGTTGGGAAATGTCCCACGTACAGAGACCAGTGGGCTGATTTCTCTGTCCCGGGAGTTTCCTGATCTAGGTGACAAAGGGGCTCCAAGGAGACCTGGTGACCCTTCCATCACCTGTTGCGTTTCTTCATATCTGCCTTACCTTTGCACCTCCCTGGCCCACCAGCCCCATAAAGTACCTAGACATATTTGTTGAGGGAATAATTAGGGTACAAAGGCCTTTCCTGCCTCGTCTGGCTGTACCACCTTCCTTTTCTTCGTGTGGAGTTTCTCAAAACACGGTCCTCAAGATTCTAGCTGGCTTTGTGGGATCCAATGCCATTGTTAAATTAGAAAGTAGTAAGATGTCTGGCTGGGAATACACCTGAGAGAGGAAGAGAGGGAGAGAAGGAGAGAGGGGGCACAGAGAGAGAGAAAAGAAAGGAGGTTTGAGTAGTAGAGTGTGTTTGTGTATATGAATTTCCCATAGCAAAATCCTGTCTTCTACTTGGGAAAAATCTCCATTCTAAATAGTGATGAGCTGGACTGTCTCCTGTAGGCTTTCTGAGAGTCTTACCTGCACCCGAGGATACTGTGAATTGCTGAAATCCACACTGAATTGCATAGAGGTTCTCAAACTTTATTTGATTGCAGACGTCATATTTGTGTACCCATGTGTGTGTGCATGAATGTACATGTGCACGTGTGTGTGTGTGTGTGTGTGTGTGTGTGTGTGTATCTGGGGACTGAACCAAGGATATACTTTTTTTTTTCTTAAAGATGTTCATAGTGATTACTTTTCTGCCTATTCCCTTTCAGAGGAGGAGAAAGAATACAAAAAAGAAGAAATATACAAATTAGAAATTAAAACTAGTAAAAAAAAATTCAGAATCTCAAATAAAATCTAATTTCTCCTTGCAAAGTGGGGGTTTGTGATAAGATACTAAAATGAAAGCCTTCAGTCTGTGGCCTTCAGGGATGGGCATTTCTATGTTCATACAGGGTCTTGCATACTGTGTTCAGTTCAAACTAGTGTCTCTGCTGCAAGCTTGAGGCTCCTGTAGAGAGAGTTAGAGCAAATTTTGGCACACCCTGACTGCTATAAAATTACTCATGGGAAACTTGTTGTCAATTACCAGAGTCAAATAATAGGGCGTACTTTTTTTCTACCTCTCTCTCTTTATTTAAAATACCGATTCTCAGCCAAGCAGTCATGAGCACCGTCAAGGGCCGGATGTGTTGTTTCCCAGCAGGGTTAGGCAGGTTGCTGGGGCTCACCCAGTGGGTGGATTTATGGCTTAGCTGGCATTCTGGATGACATAGGCAAGCTCATGGGGAGCTTGGGAGGAGAGAGCTTGTGTATGGGACAGTTCCCATCTCCATAAGACAATGCCAGCCTTGAGGGCCTCCAGTGGTTGTCACTTGTCCTAAGTCTGTCCTACCTAGTAACCACGGTATATGCTTTCCGCCTGCATACTAGTAGTCTGTGGCCATGCTTTCTGTTGTGTCTTCTTGGTGTCAGAGACACAAGGGGGATCCCGTGGGCTATTGAGAAGCTTTCATGTTGGTATCTGAGGGGAAATGACCCTCTTCAGCTTTCCTCTGATGAGTGGGGAGGAAGCGAAAGCTTTGTCCGTGGCCTAGTATAGCATCCATAAACACCCCCAAATGGCTGTAATCTCAATTAGCATGGAGCCTTTGTACGATTGTTTAACCACACTCTGTGTGTAGACGGTTGTTATCCCTATCTTATTTAGTGGAGAAAATCGGACTCAGGGAGCTCCAACAGTTTGCCTTTAGTCCCATGGTAGGTGAAAGATACATGAGCGAAATCCAAGTCTGCAGTTTTCCCTTCAGTGCCCATACTCTTCATCGTGCTGCTAAAGGTGGCGATGGCAATGCATTCGCTGTTGGTCAAGTGGCTTGGCACCCTTTTCCTGCTGCCACTGTCGTAGCTCACGGCAGTGACAGTCAAGCCACCAGAGCTTAATTGCTCAGGTCATTAGCTCAATAAATGCTATCTGCTTCTCATTAGGAAGATGGGCGCACTCGCTTCAACAGCCAACGCGGACCTTTCCGAAGACTCCTCAAGTGGAACACTGGTGTGGCTATGACATTGCACTGTTTGGTTATTAATATTCATGCCAGATCTCTGGAGTGTTCCTCGTGTTTTCTGACTCCCATGACAGCTCTCTATGCTGTCATATTAAGTTAAAAACGTTATGTGTTTCCTTAGTCACTTTCCCTTTTTAGGTCAGGTGTTGATGTTAATTCTCTCTGTCTCTCTGTCTCTCTGTCTCTCTGTCTCTCTCTCTCTCTCTCTCTCTCTGTGTGTGTGTGTGTGTGTGTGTGTGTGTGTGTGTAGGCCCACGGTAGATGTTGGGTTGTGTGTTTTCCCTTGGTTATTGTTCACCTTTAAAAAAAAAAAAAACTCATCTATTTGGCTAGGCTGACTGACCAGAGAGCCTCAGGGACCGGCATGTCTTTATTTCCCTCAAGGCTAGCGTTGCAAGCACACACTGCCATGTGGCCCTTTTACATGGCTTCTGGGGATTCAAACTCAGGTCCTCATGCTTGTGCAGTAGCCACTCTACCAACTTAGTCATCTCCCAGACTATGTGATGAAAAGCAAAATGGTAGCATTAAGTGTCTGAAACCCTAGCTCTAACCCGAAAGCCTGCCTAATCCTGTTCCTCAGTACAGCAGGGGTGTGAAACACTAACACCACCGAACAAATGGGGAGAGGACATGAACCTCTCTTTCTCGTTAGTTCTGACCACTGTCTGCTGACACCTATAAATTTATGGTCAGGATATTAGGGCGTGTTCCCGTTATTACTTCCCTACTACAGTTGGGAAAGGTGCTTATGTTCCTTGGGAAAAGAAACCACAAAGATGGTGTGAACTAAATGGAACCTGCTACGCCATGAGGAGAGGACAAACTCAGGTTTCAGGGACACAATCTAGATATCACCTGACTTATACACGAATTGCCACGAAGAGTCTTCTCCCTCCACTCTATGACTTGAAACTGGAAGGTAACAAAGCTTTTCCCGTGGGTCTCACAGGCTGCGGAGTGGGAAGCAGTGTGGAGGTGTGGGAGAGTCGTCACAAGGGTGAGGGAACTCTTGAGTCTTATAAGCGCCGCTTCCATTGGTGGAACTCTCCAAGTTTTTCAATGCCCGAGGCCCTCCCACCTTCCCACCTGGCTTGGCTATACTTCTTTGCGGTTGGCTGCGGAAAGGTCAGTTGGGATTTGCGTTGATTTTGGGTGACCCTGTTTCACTTGTTTATGGACATGAGAATGGTCACGCTAATCACACAGTTTTGTTGGAATGATCTGGCAGGCGAAGCTAGCTTCCCATTTCTCCTCCTCTTCCTTTTGCTTATATATTTTTCCTTATCTGACTTTCATTTTAATTCACTCTTTTTTAATAATAATAATGGCCTTAACAATAAGAACATGGATAGCCCTGAGAGACAGCCGCAATGACATAAATATGCATAGGAACTGTATTTTTGTGTTATTTAAAGGGACTGACGCGTATGTAATCTTAGATGCATGTCCGTGAGCTCACTGGAGGAGAGTGTTCATCCCTCCTAGAGAAGTCCGATTCTCCCATCAGCTTATGTAAGTAGCTGTCCTTTGGATAAAACCCTCCCCTCCTGGATCTTGTCACCACAGTCAGAAGCACACCACACCACCGGGAAAGCACGCTGAGATCTTTCAGTTACTAACCCTCCTGGATCTTTGTCGTCATGAGAAGTTCAAGGGAATCTGTATTATAAAACAAAGACCCCATAAAGCCCCGTCTCAGCTTAAAGTGAGATAAGCTGAAAAGAGATAACGTCATCAGGTCATGGGCCTTGTCCCGCTGTCACCACTCACCAATGACAGATCCATTTCATTGTCTCGCAATGAACTCCTCCATTTTTTAGCCTTTATCTTATGTGTACGGGTGTTCTACCCACACGAATGTCTGTTCGGCAATGCACACGGTGCTGCTGGAAGCCATAAAAGGGCCGTGGATTCCCTGGAAATAAACAGGCTGTTGTGAGCTGCCATGTAGGTGCTGGGAATTGAACCTGGGTCCTCCAAAAGAACAGCCAGTGCTCTTAACTACTGAGCCATCTCTTTTGCCCCTCATCATGTCCTCTTACTATGTAAAAAAATGTACCAGGAAGGAGTCAAGAGCCATTGTCTTGGAAAGGAACAAAACCGAAGTTAGGTTAATAGAAGGAAGGTATTTCCCTGCTATAAGACCAGATGAGAGGTCTCTAAGAAGGTAACTAGCAGCGCTGGCAGCTTTGATGAGGGGGTCTTTCTTGCTTCTTAGGTGCCTTACAAGTAGATCAGTGGCAGATTTCTGTCGCAGAAGGTTTTATGTGTGTGTGTGTGTGCGCGCGCGCGCTCGCACACAGGTATGCACATGAATATATGTACACATTTGTTCATCTGGTGCTGCACATGTTTGTGCATGTGCTCGTGTGGAGGCCAGAGGATGACATGGGTTCTTCGTGTACCTCTGCCTTGGTTTCTTGAACCTGGAATTTGACGATTCAGCTAGGTTGGCTGGCTGGTGAGCCCAGCCTACTGTTCCAGCCCTGGGATTACACTCAGCATCCCGCACAGCCTTTTCACCGGGGTTCTGGGATTCAAACTCAGGTCCTCATGTTTGTGAGGCAAGGGCTTTACTCGCTGAGCCACCTCCCCATCCCTGGAGCCGCCCTTTAGTATAGTCACTCCCACTATCTTTTCTATTCTTGGGATGCCTTTCCTTCAGGGTGTTCAGACCCATGCAGATGAGACGCTCTGTTTTGATTGAATACAATTAATGCTAATTTTGAAAGCAGGGAATGAGGGAAAAGGTGACTTTCCCCGGAAGAGGAGGATGTGTGGGATGGTGTGTTTATGTGCTTTTTATTACCATAACAAAACATAAAGACCGAATAACTCATAAAGAAAAGAAGTTTATTTAGGCCACAATTTGGGAACTGAAAGTCTAAGCAACATAGTGCTCCCTCTGGTGAGGTCCCATCTGACTCTGTTGCCTGATGGCAGGTGGCACCTCAAGGGTAGGGGTACCTGTCAGAGGGAGAGGCTGTGTGGTAAGAGAGGAAGGCAGAATGCAGGGAGGGACCCATCGTGCTTTTTTTTTTTAGGAATTCTCTCAAGAAAACTAGCCAGGTTCCCTGGGAACTACATGAATTCCTCCTCCCTAGGGCATACCCCTAAAGCCCTCAGAATCTTCTACTGGCCCCCAACTTCTTAACAGTTTCATCATCTAAGAGGTAAGTTCGAGGCCAGCCTGGTCTACAGAGGCAGTTGCAGGACAGCCAGGGCTACACAAAGAAATCTTGTCTTGAAAGAACAAAAAACAAAAACAAACCAAAACCAAAACAACGGCAAAAGATTCTATCATCTCATCTCAAAACTGAAGCCTAACACGTGACTTCTGGGAGAAAACCTCAGATTGAACCTAAGCCATAGCAGATGTGTCCTGGAGCAGGTTTGACAAGGCAAACTGGGAATGAGATGAGCCAGAAGATGGAGAGAGTCCACCTGGGACCCCTGCATCTCTGTCTTGGTTGGGAGGATAGAACGAGTAAGTTGGATATCTCTTCTGCCATACTGCATTTTAAAGTCCATCGGGCTAGGAGGTGAAAAGATGTGTTTCATCAAACTATTTGAAGACAATCCCAGAATAAGAAAGGGACCCTGATTCCCATCCTGTGAACAGGTCCAGCCACTGTAGGATTGAGGAAGTGCCAACCTTTCTTCTGGTGCATCGCTAGTCAAGATGGCTAGGGTAGGAGAACTCCCTGGGGTGGGGTGGGGGAGGGCAGAAGACCAACAGTAGTTCAGATGATTTCTTGAACGTGGATAGAAAGAAAAAAAAATCAAGATCGTTTGCTTCTGGGTCTCATTGGTGAAAAGTCTCTGAGACAGAACCAAGGTCACATCCCTTGCAGGTTACATATGCATGGAGCATCTGTGCGTCGTCCCTCTGCAGGCCACGTTCCTCTCTCACTGCTTCTGCTTGCGCTTTTATAGCTGAGATGTTATCAAGTGGCACACGGTGAGACAGAAGTGAGCCACAGGCACTCTGCATGCAGGGGAAACTCTTGCAAAACTAAGCCCATTTGGCTCATCTCTCAGTGAAACCTAGTGCCTCTCTGTAGACTCTGAGTTAGTGTTGTCATGTCCAGATGGATAATTTAGAACAGCCATCCGTCTTCAGGTTTGAAAATGGTGTGTCGGGGGCTGGAGAGATGGTTCAGAGGTTAAGGGCACTGGCTGCTCTTCCAGAGGACCTGAGTTCAATTCCCAGCACCCACATGGTGGCTTTCAGTCATCTCTAATGGGATCTGATGTCCTCTTCTGTCATGTAGGCATATATGCTTAGTGTTCATCCATAGAATATAAATAAATATTTTTTTAAAAAAAAAAAAAGGAAGAAAATGGCTGGGTGTCTCTCTTGCCCTTCTGCCTGGTTCGGCTCTTGGTTTCCTGAGAGACCCGAAGCAGCGGTGGCAATGCCCTCTCCCTTTTCCATGGCTCTCTGCGCTCTGCTGGGAGTCCTTAACTGGGCCTCAGTAGTTTATCCTAGAGTTTCCTGCCTTTGCTGAGAAGGTGGGACAGGTTGGACAGGTTATTACCTATGTCTTGGAAAAATTTCCCGAAAGGAGTGGATGTCCCAGCCAGGTGGTTGGAACAGGATAGATTTCCAGGGATGGCTTCCTGCTAGGTCTAGTTCTCAAGGCTAATTAAAATCGCCAGGTAGTGAGTTACTAATTTGTTGCTTCCTTTTATCGCCTTGGTACATTCTGAGGACTCAAGGGGTAGGGGTAGGGTCGAGGGGACCCATGCTCTTGCTGTTCTTACCCACGCGGGGTGTAGCGATCTGGCAAAAGTCTTCCAGCTGTCTCTCCTTACTTCTCCTCTATTCTATAATCTGCAGTGGAGACTCTCCAGTTCAGACACTCCACAATCCAAAACCAAGCTTCCCCCAAGCAGAGGCAGAAGCCAGTCACTGCCCATTGAGCCACAATCCCCTTTCCAGAGGGACAGTCATAATTTGTTACTGTCCACCCCTCTCTTCACAGTCGGCTTTGCATGACATGGGGCCAGGTGGAAGGAAAACGCTGACTCTTACCCTTCGTAGAACACGCGAGGGTGGAAAATCTGAGTGCCGGGCTTGGCGTCAGCACAGCCAAGCTGGAGCTGGAGCCTGGGCACTGCCATATACATCTGGGAAAGTCGTTTGAATTTTTCCAAACCTCGATTTCTTTATCTGTCAAATTGGAGTAATAAAACTTCCCGTGGCCGGCTTCAGAGACTCAGAGCGTGGGGTGGAGAGCTAGAGTGAGCGATGGTTTATAAACCGATGGGAGATATTGAAAAGCGCAGACAGTTACAATCAGGACCCCGGAGAAACAAAAAGGCTCTTAAAACTTAGAAACTCAATCTAAGGAAAAGATAAACCGACATGGCCCTTACTTCTCAGCTGAAGGAGCCTCTTGAGGACTTTTGCACAAAGGGTTGACTACTGAGCAAGGAGAATTGCAGATTGTCGCTTTGGTTGACAGCTACAACCTCTGGACAGCAGTCCCGGAAGTGGACAGTCACCTGACGGCATTACGTTTTGGGTGGTTTCACTTACATGCATGGTTTTAGAGTATGTGGGGCTCATTCTCTAAGTTTCTTTGGCTGTGGGGTCTTCAAGTGCCGACATCACGGTGAGAGCGGCTTCTGGTTACTCAACTTCCGTGAAGCTCGTGGCCCCTACAGGGACAGCTGTGGAAATGGGGACAGATCTCAACAGGCTGGAGAGCAGGCAGGGCCAGCGCCAACCACAAGAAGAACCCCAGGCCAGCTGCCAAGTTTCAGGCAGAAGACAACATCTCTCCTGGAGTTTATAACCCTGCAGAGGAGGAGCCAATAATGAAAGCTCTCCACACCCTTGACACCAGAACATTACTCATGAGCACAGCGCTGTTAATTAGCAGCGGTAAATACCACAGTTATTTCATTCTTTCACCACTCTGTCAGGAAGCAACTCTGAGACCCTCCCCACCCCCAGTGGTGGGAGAGTTGGAGGGGTGTATCCCCACAAAGCACTGGAAGTCTTGCTCAGAGACAAGTTCCCGAAATCCCAAGGGGCATCTCATCAAGGGGCCGATGGAAGCCTGCCTTGGCTGTCCGTCCTCCTGCAGCGAAGGTAGGTATATGGCCATGACTTTTCTAGAAGTTCAAGTTGGAACCTGCTGATCTTTGAACAGTGAAGCAAGTGCTTATTTGATATAAACAAGTCTCCAATCGCCTTCGAGCCTCCCTGCTTCCCAAGAAGGCCTCTTGAGTGATGGGATGGTTCTCATCCAGTGGTAATGTGTGATGTGATATCCACTCTCTCCACGGCTTGGAAGGTCTAACTCAGGCCATTGTCAACTCTCTAGAACAGATGGAGCTTTCCCATCTACAGTGGACATGATCCCAGTGGATATTAAAATTTGACACAGCATGTAACTTTCATTAACTTATTCTTTTTAAATCCATATTCGAAGGGCTTTTACATGACGGATGCTATATAGATAATGGCCAGTAGAACACAACTTTGGTCTTCAGAAATTCAAAGCCAAATGGGATGACCGGTCCCTGTCATAAGAGAAGGATGACTGAAGTCAAGGCTGTCATGGCAGCCCACAGAAGAAAGCAATCACTTTTTGAGGTGAGAGATGAAATGAATTTCAAGGTTTAAAAACTGAATAAGAACTTTCTGAGAAGAAAAGGTTTGCATTTCAGAGAAGGGGGGGCTGTGCACAGACAGATCTTGCTGTATAGATTGGTAACCCACCTCAACTTCCTGTCTGGTTGTCCCGCCTATACTTCCTGCCTGGCTGCTGACCAATCAGCATTTATTTAAAATATAATTGACAGGATACAGACCATTGTCCCACAGCAAGTGAGCAGTCGCTGCTTGCACTAGGCTGGACTTTTCTCTGTTTGAGCTAAGTTTCTGGTTGTCACATCTCTGTAGACCGCATATTCCATTAGCCCTGTATGTATTTTCTTTATGCGTTGACCTGTTGACATCAGCATGCCATACTGCTATTCTTGTGGATAGCACAGCACGAGACTGCTCTACTACTGTTGAGGTTGTTGTCTATTTCTTCTCACCTCAAAATCTGGGTCTTAGAGCTCAACCCATAGAAAATCATGCTTAAAGGCTGAGTTAAACCGGGCAGTGATGGTGCACGCCTTTAATCCCAGCACTCGGGAGGCAGAGGCAGGCGGATCTCTGTGAGTTCGAGACCAGCCTGGTCTACAAGAGCTAGTTCCAGGACAGGCTCCAAAGCCACAGAGAAACCCTGTCTCGAAAAACAAAAACAAAACAAAACAAAAAAGGCTGAGTTAAATGAATTAACATGCCAGTCCTTCAAAATGTATTCCAATTCTTCTTTTTCCTCAATGCCTTCCCTTGGAGACTGGAGGTAGAAAGGATATGGGGTTCTGTGATTAACCTCCAGTTTACTGTCCACTTCCTTCCTTCCTCTCTCGTGGGAGAGTTGCCTTCATCTCCCATTGGCTGACTTTCCAGTCCATGTGTTTCCATGTTGGTCTCAGCTCCTACCGCTACCTCCATTCTCTGTGAGTTGCGTACTAAGTATCACCAGAAAAATCAGCAATAGGATGCTGAGGGGGGGAAAATTTCTTGTCGAGAGATTCGTGGGAATCTCAAAGTTTTGTGAGGTGTCTCTGACTCATGTGTACCCCCAGTCTTTCCTTTGCTCATTTCCTGAGTGCCGGGCTCTCTGCTGCGTATTGCCACCATGTGCAAGATAAATGATACCCGCCTCCTCAGACCATAGAGCCCCAAACGCCTCATCTGAAACACTTTTTATTGTGGCCAGCAGAGACACTCATGGTCGGGCATCTGGGTTCTTGAGTGTCTAGCTCGCCCAGGATTCCAACAGACATCAAGGCAACCTCTAAACAGATATGTAGGTTCTGAGGAGCAGAGCAAGAGAAGCAGAAGGCCTGGGTGTGTTCCCATGTTTTAGCAGCACCTGATTTTACTGGTGTATATTTTATTAAAAAAAAAAAAAACCCTGAAAATCCAATCCATATGCACACTTTCCGTAAATACGATGTACTTTGTTTCTAAACCTAGACTACCTCATCACCCACAAACCTTGAAAAAGGAGATGTCCAATTCCACGAATATTTTGTGGTCTGACCTATGACAACCAACCAATAGCCCTAGAGCACACTGGTCAATGCAGTCGCTAGACCAGAGATCTGCTTACAAAGGCACCGCCATCAGTCCTTGCCTCTCGCTTCTCAGAGCCTTCAAGCTCTCCTCTGTTCAAATCCTCTCCCTACATACTAAACCCTGTTAGTACCAGTACTTATCGCCATAGCATTCTTAACCCTAGTAGAACGAAAAATCTACTAGGGGTTTCTGTCCGCTGCAGCCACTACCCTATCTGTAGCACCCGAGAGAATGCCCGTGACATAGCGATCGCTCAGGGCATTTTTGTGAGCTGAGTGGCTGACTGTTCATGTTGACCCAGACACAACCACCCAGCTGCCAACACCTTGTGAAAAGGTACCTCGCCTTCCTTGGCTTAATAACAGTCTACAGGTACTGTTGTCTTTTATATGGCTGCTTAGCTCATTGTGAAGGCCCCCAATAAATATTAATTGATGGACAAGAAGCTCTGAGGTTTGGCTCCCATTGCAGCCAAGTACTACTTTTTGAGGAAGTTTATATGAACAGGGGAATTTAGGACATGATGTTTGGGAATCCTCAGGCTCCCCAGCCCCCTTCCTTCTTCTCCCAAAGCCAGCCTGGGAGAAGTAGGTGGGGACAAAGAGAAGGAAAGCACCTAATTATATGCATGGTTAGATAATTATGCCAGTGAGTTCTTACTGGTGGTGGGTTTTAAGGAAGATTTGCGGACTTTCAATTTTGAAAGGCTTTGTTTTCCTGGGCTCGGTTTGATTTCGCCTTGATTCATCACCCTGGTACCTGCCAGGGATTATCTGAGGACCTGACTATGGATTTAACATTCATACAGGATAAGGATCTTGCCAACGGTTTGGCAACAGGAACCAATTCCCAAAATCCAGTCAAGTGCTTGAGTCTGTTGGTGTGTGTGCACCTTTCACGGTAAGCACTCACCATCGGGTCCCCGTAGCAGCAGCTTCAGCTCCATCTGGGAACTTTCTGGAAAGGCAGAGTCCTGGGTTCCACCCCAAAACTCCCAGAAATTCTAGGGTGGAGTCTAGCAGTCAGCTTTTTAACAAGCCCTCCAGGGGCTTCTGAGGTATGCTCAAGGTTGGAAACCCGTGCTCTAGAGTCCCAGCTATTGTAACTACGGGATCCAGTCTCCTGCTAGGCTCACGTCAGACTGGTAATTGAGAACTTCCAAGAGTGTGGGCCACGCATCCGACTATTGCTTAGCTCTTTGAACCTGTGTGTGAATCCTGACGTTACGTGGCCATGGCTGAACATCCCAGTACCAGAGTAACATTGACTTTGCACCCTTTATCTATCAGGGGTCGCCCTCATGAGGAAAGCACCATAGACTTAGCATAGTCAAGGATATGGGCCTCTCAGGCTACCCAAGAACATATCTACCATCTGCACTTTGACTTTATATGTCCCCCTACCCCCATCACAGGGTCTGGCTGCAGCATTCACAATGCAATTAGGAACATGGAGAGGCTATGATTCAGTCACCTGTGTGGGAGGACACCGTCCCATGGTTTCAAAAGCATGCGGAATGGCTCTTGTGACATCTCAACTTGTCAGTTCAGGAGAGACGCTTGTATATGCAGAGAGAAGAGGTCAACCAGTTTGGGCTCCACTCAAATCCAGCGTGAGGTTACTCTTTCCCAATGGATCTTAGTCCTGCTTTGTCACAGCCATTTCTGGAGCACCCAAGGACTCATAGGCTCCAGCCTAAGGGAGTAGGGGAGGGCGTTGGATTTCACATTTGGACTCCATTTTCTGGGGAGTCTGATACCCACACCATTTTTTAAAGTCCTACAATAAACCAAGATGAGGTATGTGATCTAGAAACTGTCAGCTCTAACTACTGCCTTTTAGTCTCAGCAGATCACCTGTCCTCTGTTATAACCACTCAGCTTCAGCATTGTGACAAAGAGCTGCTGCCATGGACGAATAAGTAAGGGAATGAGAATAGTTTTGTTTTAATAAAACTTTATTTAGAAACTCATGGGGTATGTTTGGCGATGGTGTATCATTTGCTGCCACTGTGTAGGTAACTCATCTCAACCCTGAATACATGTTAGGGACACTGGGAGAGGTTTATATTTTGCTGCTGTTTTGTTTGAAAACAATACCCGGACCCCGGACCTTGAAACGCAAGGACTTGAATTCAGTTGTCCTGAGGCAGAGCCCACATCTTCATTTCCCTGTCTCTTCTGACTCTTCTTTGATTCCTGTGTACAGCCAGGATGGAAAACCACAACTGTAGATCTTCATTCAGTAAGCAGCCATTCACTCATCAAGTTCTTGGAACTTTAAAATATGAGTCAGATTGCATTTCTTCACCCAACACTCTCTGGCGCTTTCTACATGACTCACCTGAGAATTGATGACCTCGTCCTAGCCTGAGTTATCCATGGCGATCTCGGCCCTAATTGAAGGGGTGTGGTCTTGACCATTTCGGCTTGTGACCACGCCCCGCCATTAGCTAATTATGCCACCCCTCAATTAATTAATGGGGCTGGACCACCAGGTCCCAAGAGAGGTATAAAATGGTAGGCCCACATGGAAAGCGCTCTCTCTGCGCGGACCACCGACCTGCCTGCTTCCTCGGAGGAGCTCTCTCTAGTATAGTAATCTGTGTGTATTTTGGCCTTTATTAAACTTGTGTGTCTTAAATAGAATTGTCACACCTAATGAGCTATCAGACTTCACCTCCTGATGCTCTGCCACTTCCTGCTGCCCCATCCCACTTGACCCTGGAACATGCCGAACCCTAGCCTTGGCCAAAGTCTTGGCCCATCTGATCGTATCCCATCAGGATGCTTCCTTTGCAGTATTATTCTGCTACTTTAACTGTCAACTGAAGATGCCTTGGAGCCTCTTGAGAGGAACGTTTTCATGGAGGAATTGCCCAGCCCACTGTGGGTAGCAT
>JAQHUG010000141.1:3194649-3222137 GCA_028555095.1 Dicrostonyx torquatus | reverse complement strand
AAGATCTACTTCTGAAAATATAAAGCACATTAATTTTCAGTTATACACAGACATTAATTGCTCTAGGTGGAGAAGAGGGCTGTGACTACAGAAGCTGAACTATGTTAAATGTTAGTGATAAGAACACATTGGCAGTTGTAGATTTTTGTGGTTTTTTTTTTAAATGCCAGTGCATATGGCCTTTAATAAGAATTGACTATTTTTAGTTCTAGGATGTAATTTCCACCTAAAAGATGCTACTTATTGGTGCTGGAGAGATGGCACAGTGGTTAAGAGCACTTGTTGCTCTTCTAGAGACCTGAGTTTGGTTTCCAGCACCTGTAAAAGGCAGCTCCCAGGTCCCTGTAAGGGATCTGATGTCTGTATATGGCTTCTGCTAGCACCTGTATACCCATATGCATGTAAATAACAGTTGAGGTTAGAAAAACAAGATGTAAATTTTCTGAGTTTATTTTACCTTTTGATTGATTTCATTTTTGCTAAATTGTATCAACCAGATCATGCCAAGGACTGTTGCCACAACAGTTAGCTCTTGACCAACTAGGCTGCTGTAACCAACAAGGAAATAAAATTTCTACTATAATTTGAACACTACGCCCCCCCGCAAGGTTTAAGCATAAATTCAGTTGATATTTTCATCATAATGAAAGGAAGGGGGCAGGAAGAAAAAGGAGGGAATATGGAGGAGGATAATGGGGAGCCCAAACACGAGCAAGGTTACAACGAGGTACGTGCATGAAAATGTCCTAAGTAACATCATTACTTTATACATTAACTGAGATCAAAGTAAATGGAGTGATACCTTTAAGAGATCACTGGGTTAAGAAAGCCATACCCTCAGGGATGGAAGAACACTCATATCTCTGCGTCATTCGCCCTGCGCTTGGGTTCTGGACGAAGGGACGTGTTTAACCATTTTCTCTTCTGCTCCATCCGCGCTTGCTTGCCTCATGCCGTGTTGCCTTCGCATGCGAGCACCCGCCAGAAAAGAACCGCCTTGCTTCTGAACTCTTCAGCCTCTAGGCCGAAGCCCCAACTGATCCGTTCTTTCCAAATTAGCCAGTCGATGAGCATTCTGTTACGAAAGTAGGGAACACACTCTAAGGCAGTCTTGCTCTGCAGACTATAATATAGTCATTAATATTCTTTGTGGTTTCATAAGACCTGACTGCGAGGTTTAGCTCGGCAGCCTGGCTTTCGTGAAGAGATACCGCGTTTTTAAGCCCAGGGCGCTCACATCTGTGCTTGTGCGGCTGGCTCTTCCTAGGGAGGCAGGGCACAAATATCTATTTACCCCACGTAGGGAATGATGACAGATCGAAGTAACAAGTCCACTGAAGTCCAGTTGGGCAACCCCCTGAGTTCATTTGACGTTGTTTACAGGAGTGTGGCGGAGGTTGCTTGTAACGTCAGGGATGACTCCAAAAAAAAGCTGCTTCATTGAAAGTCCCACCACAGCATGGGTGATGGTTCACAAGGCTGCACCCCTGGCGCTCTCTGCCTTCCTGGCACTCAGACTGGAGAGTCTGCTAGCCCCTTTATTGTAGAGTTGCCTCCAGGCAACTCAGCTGCTCTGTCTTCTCTACTCCTACAGTCCTCTGGGGCGGGGGTGTGGGGTGGGGAGGATATCACCTGAACCTTGCCTGGTTCAGTTTTCCCAGACCTAAGAAGCTTGTTTATTTCCTAGGTCTCATGAGCCTCCCTGCAGGATGGGATGCTGGAACTTGCAAGAAGTTGCTGAATAATATCTGTAAAGCAAATCATAAAAGTAATTGCCCTCATTGTCCTCGTAATATCTGCCTCCTGGGTTATTGAGAAGCTTACAGGAAACAATGCAAGAAAGAAAGTCTAGCAGGCGCCTAACACCAGCTACATCTTCAGTAGCTGCTAAGATTCTGTTTCCTCCTGATAGGAGAGTCAATAACAAAGCATTCGCTGTGCAAAGTAGTCCCATCCTTTTCCAAATATAGACGCCATTCTAAAGTCGTTTATAATTAGTGAGTTCAAGGAAAGACATTTTGTTGATTTCTTATAGGAGAGCATTTTTTAAGCGTCTCCAAATGTCTGGTGGGATTTTAAACTGTGCTGTGGCTTCCTCCTGCATACGTGAATTCTGTGCTTCTCCCCTTAGGTCTGTGTCTGTAATCTCTCTGAGGATCTTCAGCATCAGTTTTCATTCCGGTTGGTGAAGGATTCTTTTGACCTGAAAGCTGTAAGATGCCATTCCTACCTTCCAGATAAGGTAATGAAACCTTCCAGAAACGGTGCTGGTGGAGATCTAGCGGGCTGTGTGTGTGCATGCCGAGGGTGCAAAGTGTCATGGATTTTATTTACCGAGCATGCATTTTTGTTTGGGAGGCTTTGTCAGTAGCTGGTGTTTTTGTTGTGTTTCATGGAATGAACAGAAGCAATATGGATAAGCAAAGGAAAAATAACTGGGCATAGGACAGTGATAAGAACAAAAATATCCTGTCAGGAAACATCTCTCAGAAGTAAGAAAGTGGGATGGGTTGAGAGAACAGTGGCAGTGTCTTTTGGACAGGGAGAGAGAAATGAGAAGCTTACAAAGATCAGCCAGTGATAGACTGTGAAGGGCTCTCACATGTCCCGCTAAAAAGCTTGGGGCCGAGTGGAAAAGCGTCACACTAGAGATGGGAATGATGGAGGTGCCCTTTAGATGCCAGGGTCTAGCTGCAGCTCAGAGAGCACAGAAGAGAAGGGCATGGAGAAGCAGAGGTCTGCTGCCAGGTCCAGATGTCCAATG
Source organism: Dicrostonyx torquatus (assembly GCA_028555095.1). NCBI lineage: Eukaryota > Metazoa > Chordata > Mammalia > Rodentia > Cricetidae > Dicrostonyx > Dicrostonyx torquatus. The sequence continues at coordinate 3,219,373 of JAQHUG010000141.1, read as the reverse complement.
ACAAGGGTATGAGATGATGGGCGCAGGTGTTGAGAGGGAGGGGGAGGTAGGCAAGCATTCAAGGCTGAACATGCAGGAAGTGAAATCAATAGGGCGTATTAGCTAGTCCAAGATACAGGAGGGAAGAAAAGTAGTGGACTTCCAGGTTTTTAATTCAGTGGCCTGTGTATTACTGGAGGGTCTGGTTACATAGAGGAGGGTCCCTATGTGGGCACCTGGAGGAAGGGCTTGAGATTACCCTGCTCCCCTCTTGTTGACTTTGATGGCTTTTATGCAATATTCAGGAAGACAGGCTGGCTGCCACTCAGGTAGATCTTCAGTCTGAGGCTATCAGCACAGATCTGGGTTTCATCATCTGAGCTGTTGGCGGGGATGGGGAGCTTCGAAAGACAGCAGAAGAGTGTTGGAGGGAGAGAAACCACTTGTTGGTTCCTGGCCACTTAGCCCCAAAATAATCACAAAGAAACTGTATCAATTAAATCACTGCTTTGCCCATTAGCTCTAGCTTCTTATTGGCAAACTCTTGCATACTAATTTAACCCATTTCTAGTAATCTGTATATCGCCACGTGGCTGTGGCTTACCAGCTAAAGTTCTGGTGTCTGTCTCCAGTGGGGTCTATATGGCTTCTCTCTGACTCTGCCTTCTTCCTCCCAGCATTCAGTTTAGTTTTCTCCGCCTACCTAAATTTTACCCTACTATAGGTCCAAAACAGTTTCTTTATTAACCAATGGTATTTTCAGCATACAGAGGGGAATCCCACATCAGAAGAGACCTTGGGAATGTGGATTTTTTAGGGACTATTACACAAGCATAAAAACACAAGATCCCGTGAACCTGGTCAAGAAGGAGTAAACAGAGAGACATGGGGAGGGGCTGGGGTGGTGCAGCAGCATGGTGGAGGCCAGAGGAGGCAAGGATGTCCAGCCCGAGGATACACCAAAAGGACAGAAGCACCCATGCAGTGCTCGAGCAGGCTGCAAGTTCACCACTGGTTTCATCTCTATAGACCCGTCAGTCAGATCAGAGCCATTTCTGTGCAGTTGTGGGATAGAGGGGAGTACAGCCTAGACACCCTCTTCCCATTGCTGCTTATGCCGCACCTAAATTCAGACATGAGAGAACCAGCAAGCAGTAGGCGCTCAATAGATATACTTGTTAAAAAGCAAATATGTTAGAGACTTTGTGTCTGGTTACTATGGTCTGTTGAGGCTGGAAGGGGGTTTCTACTGATGGCAAACTCTGAGAAGTTGAGGGCATATAGAGAAGGGGAGAAGCATGTGTGGGATTCCCCTCTTTATGTTGTGAATATATGTTATTACCATTGGTTAGTAAATAAGCTACTTTGGCCTATGATAGGGTAGAAAAAAGCCAGGTGGGAATAAAGCCTGAACCGAGGTATAAAGAGAGAGTAGGTGAAGTCAGAGATGCCATGTAGCTGCTGAAGGATACAGATGCCGGAACCTTACAGGTAGGCCACAGCCTCATGGTGATACACAGATTAATAGAAATGGGTTCGTTTAAGATGTAAGAGTTAGCCAGGAATATGCCTGAGTCTTTTGCCAAGCAGTGCTGTAATTAATATAGTTTCTTTGTAATTATTTGGGTCTGGGTAGCCAGGAAACCAAGGCTAAGCCTCTGTTTACATGTATATATATATATATATATGTATATATATATATGTATACATAAAGGAACTGAAGTATATATAAAGTAACCGTATATGTGTGTGTTTACATATATATATAAAATAACTGAAACATATGTATGTGTATATAAAGGAACTGAAGCATATATATATATATACACACATATGTGTATATGGATACATACATGTATATATATGCTTTAGTTATTTTATCCACCAATGTTTTCCATCTTTAAAGACAACAGCTGTAAAATGTGTGACAAGGCGAGAGGGCTCACTTGATCAAGTGAATTTGGATCTCACATCAAACCCAGGCTTAATGTCACACATCTGTAATCCCAGTACTGGGGAGATGGGGGAACCCCTGTGGCTTCCTAGGTTGTCAGTCTAGTGGATCAATGGTTTCTAAGTCCAGTGAGAGACCCTGTGACCTTATCCCAGAGAACAAGGTAGAAGGCTGGCAAGGTGTCTGGCAGGTAAAGGCACTTGCTACCAAACCTGATGGCCTGAGTTGGATTCCTGGAAGCTATATGGCGAAAGGAGAGAACCAGCTCTCACAAACTGTCCACTTACCCACACGCATATATAGCACATGTATCCAATATGTATATACAGACAGACAGACAGGCATGCACACACACATACATGTGCTCGCACAACACGCTTACCTATACATACATACACACAAAAATAGGTACGTACATATAAACAGACAGGCATGTACACACACATATGTGCTCATACAACATGCTTACCTATACATACATACACACAAAAATCACACTCACATTCACACACATACACACTCTTACACACACTCATACATTCACATACACTCACCCCTACACTCATACACACACACACACACACACACACACACACACACACACTATACAGGGGCCACAGAGGGGAGCTGGCTTATTTTAAAGAATTATTTAATTATTTAATGTGCTTCTGGATGGAGTTTTTGGTGAGTCTGGAATCTGCACTTGATCTTAACCAGAAGGCTGAGAAGCCATGAGTTTTTGGAATCTGGCTGTGAAGGCTGGGGAGGCAGGTGAGCCAGAGTCTTCCTGGAAGAGTCCTCCTTCCTAAGAAGAGACCAGGGTTTGTTCTAGTCAATCCTTCTCTTGATGGGTGGTGACCTACCACGTGGCAAAGGCTAATCTGTTTCCCACACAAATGTTAATCTTAAAAATATATATATCTCTGTAACATGAAGGTCCTGCTTGTTGGGGTTACTGTCCCGCCAGGTACCCCACAGCTGGCAAGCCTCAAAGAAAATCACACAGAAGTCTCCATAAGATTATAAACTGATTGGCCCATTAGCTCAGGCTTCTTACTAGCTCTTATAACTTATATTAACCCATTGTTTTCATCTATGTTAGCCACATGGCCGGTACCTTTTCTCAGCTGGACAGCTTACATGTTGCCTCCTTGGTGGTCTGCGCAGGAATGCCAGGGAAGCTTCCTGCTTTCCAAATTCTCCTGTTCTCCCCTCTGCTTCCTGTCTGGTTTTCCCGCCTATACTCCCTGCCTGGCCAATCAGCATTTATTTAAAACATGATTGACAGAATACAGGCATTTCTCCTGCACCATATCTCACAGGAATCTCTAGAATTCTAAGTCTAGGGGCCCTCGTAGCCCAACTAAATGAACACATATTATTAATCATTTTGCTCCTACCCCCTTATTCTGAGGGGAAACAACTGTCAGGGGTGATCCACACCTTAGAGCAGCCCACGTGACTGAGATCTGTAAAGGACCTTGGTATAACAGCTAGCGAGAGAGAGAGCCCCATGAGTGAGCCTTGGAAGCCCAGCCCACCCAGAATCTATCTTTCCGAGGCAATGGCAGCCTGTGAGGGACATTGAGGCTGGGGTCCTCATCAGACTTCAGGCCCCTGGGGATGATGAAGCAATCAGTGTTTGTGGTTTTAACCTGCTGTTTTGAGTCAGTTGTAAAGAGTTGATGGTAGCTACCCTGGGATTTTCCCTAAATGTTTTTACCTTAAACACAGGGACATGTACCAGGTGCACAGGGCAGGGACCACCCAACATTCTAATGAGATGACTCAGTAGCTATTACCAAACTCTCCATCATTCCCTTCTTATCTTCCCCTTGGCCAGTTTAGACTCAGTTTATAGACAGGGAAGTTGAGTTTTGGAGTAATCAGTCCAGACTCAGGGAACCACGTGACTCCCAGGGCAGAGCTGGCCTATGAGTTCCTCAGTCCCACAGACAGATGGCTCCCACATCAGAAGAACAGTCGTCCTTCAGGCTAGAGCCTTCCACACTGGGACACTATCAGATTCCATGCTGAAGCAGAAAATGATTGCATCTGGGGAAGGAATTTATTCTGCAAGCCCTCCGTGGCAGCCATTCTCCGTGGGCAGTCCATCCATGTTAATAAATGTCTCACCTACCAGACAGCTTCAATAAGGTGAACTGCCGTGCGGAGGTCATGCCTGTCAGCTCTGCTTTACCGAGACACGAAGGCCTGTCTGAGAAGGCTCCGCAATTAAGCTCGTTGTCCTGAAGGGAAGACAGGCCTGCCGTTTCTTCCCAAAGACCTAGTCCTCCTCTTTCCAGATACCATTTGTGTCCTCAAAGCCTCCAGGGTGACACTGTCTCTGCACATACACTATTCCCAGTCTACCCGTGCAGAACACTAGCTTAAAAACATCCTTCCAGGTAGCTGTCTCAATTATCTATTTGGATTATTTTTAAGACAGTCTTCTGTAGCCCAGACTGGCCTCGAACGCCTGGTCCTCCTGCCTCCATCTCTTGAGTCCTAGCATTACAGGTATGTACCACTTCCCCTCCATCATGGGCAGCCCGTGGTTTATTCCATGCTGGGAATTGAATCCGAGGCTGTATGCATGTGAGGTGAACACTCTACCGAGTTACACCCCCACTCCTCAGCTCTCTCATTTACTATCCCAGCAGTAGAGGGTTACTCCCCCACACCACAGGCTGGATAACTGAGGCTCACTGCTCTCTGAGGATTAAGTCGTGGATGAGCCCCGGGCTTCCTGAGTACCCATTAACTGAGGGGAAGACTGAGCTGTCCTGTTAAATGGCAGTTCTATTGCGTCACTCTCAAAGAAAACCTTAGGGTTAGGAGTTCTGGGGTTTCCAGTTCTTAGCAAAGAAGGTCAATGGTGGAATAGCTCAACCTTGGGCATCAAAAGAGGAAAACAGAAGACAAAACTGAACAGACTAAGGTAGAACTGACAACCGGGGAGAAGCTGAGCATTGTTTGGGTTAAATAAATGAAGAAGCATGGCTCCCTGGTAAAGAACATCCCTAGTATGCCACAGGCCCTGGGTTCAGTTCTCCTCAGTGAAAAAGCAGGTCTATATGGGGAGGAAGTGCCCAGGGTCAGAAGTCAAAGCAGGGACAAGGACCTCACCCCAGGCATACTCCTAATGTCTTCTTTCTGTGGGCTAGGACCTGGTGGCCCTAGGTGGGTTGGGCCTCTGTATTGGAGGCAAGTCTCTTCCTTCTCTTTGTCCTGGCTCCCCCATAAATTACGAAATTTCCCCTTAAACTCAGCCAAGCTGGTTTCTCAGTTTGGCCCGCGAAGAGTTTACACCTCTGAACCTGACTCTCTGGACCCGGCATTTTCCTCCCTGCTCTTACTGTCCCCACCTGTCACCCCTGGCTTCTCAGGTGTTTCGCTGGCTCCATTTGGTCCCTCCCCGAATCCTTTCACTCTGCCAGGCCATGATTAATGGACCTTCTTCAAAGAGGAAGCAAAATAGACGACAGTGGACAGAAAAACCTGGGAGGATGTCCCCACCCTCTTGGGTCTCCCAGGAAATCTTCCACCTTCCTGGGAGGCTGTGACGTGGTCAGGACTCCTTCCCCATCAAACCTGCCAGAGGCTGACCCACCCTCTCTGCAGGCAGGCAGGAAAGGGGAAGGTTCTCCAGGGTAGGCAGGTAGATAGGCTGCTCCCATCTTGGGAGTGGAGATTCCTTTTCAGATAAAGAAAAAAGAATCTAGATAATCACTCCCCCCTTTTCCAGTCTCCCAGCCTATCCTGAACTCTGGGAGTGCTTTCTCAGGCTGCACAGCTTGGCTTCCTTCTACAGCCTTAAGGACAGGTCAAATTCTCCTCTAGAAAGCGGGTGGGGGGATGTTTCTTCATGAGAATGTCTGTTCTCTGTCTAAACCTTTCCCTTGGGCGATGCTCTCTACCCGGAGATAGCATTGGTACAAGAGAAAAAAGCTGCCCAGGTAAGTTTGAGATTTGGTGGACTGATCGACAATTTTCTTTAGTAAAAGTATCTTTCAAATGCTGCACGGGACATTTTTGTAAAAGCAAATTTTTTTTTTCATCCCTTGTCGCTAACTTGGACAACCCTAGCTGGAGAATGATTTGCTTACTCTGGACTCTGTTTTCCTAAGGAGGAGTTTTACAGCACATTGGGGGTGAGCATACCTCCCAGGGGATCAGGAAGAAACGGTTCTATTTCAAATCTTCCTTGGAGTACAGCCCAGGGTCCTGCCTGTCTGTAAGACGCTCTGGGTATGGATGGCCAAGGTCCCAGGAAATGACCTGAGGATACAAAAGACAGAATTCTTGCAAGGCAGTGGTTCCCAACAGGGAACTCTTACCCTAGCAGGCACTTGGCAATGTCTGTAGATACTTCTTTTTGACGCATCAGGTACTGGTGCTACATTGAAGGGGTAAAGGGGCACTGCTAAATCACACACACACACACACACACACACACACACACACACACACACACACAACAAGCCTCAAATGTAAGTAATGCCACAGTTAAAAATTCCTGGAAGAAAAAGGGTGGTGGTGCTTAAAATAAAGCCAGACAGGATGCTGCATGCTGCTCATCCCAGCACTTGGTGGGCAGAGGCAGAGTATCTCTCAATGTTCAACCCCAGCCTGTTCTGCATAGTGAGTGGCAGGCCAACCAGGGCTACACAGTGATACCTCGCCTTCAGGGAAAATAATTAAGAAATTAATAAAGTCCTAATTACAAACTTGCATCTTCAAAGAATTGCAATGGCCAGGAGCTGGGGTGTCCGGAAGCAGCACCCCCCCATCCATCTACCACTCACAAGCTGGAGACCATTCACAAGCCACTTCCTCTGGCAGCCCCTTGAAGGCTTCCTGAGGTTAATTTTGATGGATTTTTTTTAAATGTATAGAGCAGTTTTGGGGGGATGGGCAGCCCCATCATGGGATAGCCTGGTCCCCGTTTCTGGTTTTCTGCCCTTCCCTACCATCCACGCCTCCAGCCACAGGTCTGCCAAGGCTCTCTGCACTGACCCTCTTAAGACTTTCCTTGTGTCAGGGCCCAGATGGAAGCAGAAAGGCATATGCCACTTTGCTCCCTCCCTAGTTGGACACTTAGAAACACCGATGAGGCCACAAATCCCAGGACCTCCTTACTCTGCTCAGGTCTGGCTCCATTTCCCCAGCAGCCACGCTCAGGCAGCAGAGCGGGTCTTCTTTCTTGGGTTCTCACAGCAAGGGACAGGGACTGAAGTTCGTCCCAGCAGCGTCTCCCCTGCACGCGGCATCAGATCTCAGAAGCATTCCTATTCAGGGAAGCCAAAGATCATCTTCCTTCTAATATTCCCCCATCCGGTTTCTCTCTCCTGTGTGCCCAGAAACCCGAAACACTGCAGATGAAATTCCCTCTTTCCCATCTCTCAATGTTCAACCCTAGCCTGTTCTGCATAGTGAGCATAACACATATCCCTATACTGTGGGCAAGCGTGTTCCAGTGCAGCCTGTAAAACAAACACAGCCACTTCAACTAAACAATAAGGAACCAACAAGTGGGAGATCGTGGCTTCTTCAATAAAATCAGAAGACTGGCAACTCTGAACCAGAAGGATTAGGAAAAAAAAAAAACCCACAAAGTTCTGATATTACAAATTAGGAGCTGTGTCTCGAAGTCACCTCTTCTATCTCTGCCAGGGGGACAAGATGGCTTCTTTGCCGGGACTTGGGACTTTTCCCTCCAACGAGCAGTAAGGGTTAGGGGCTACAACAGGCTTTAGGGGAGGTGCTTCCCCAGCCACCCTCAGCCCCTCCCTTTTGACCCTCCCTGGGGCTCATCCTCTCGGCTCCACCCTTTCCGAAAGATTTATAGGGCAGAGCAGGCTTGGGAACAAATGCACAGACTTTAGGCTGATGTATTCTGCATACTAATGACAAGATACTGCTTTTGCACCTTAGGGGCAAAGCCAGGCCAGGCCTGGTGAACCATAAACCTTATTTATGGCCTTATAACTTTGCAGCTGCGGTAGCTACTCTCCATCTTGGGGCTGAGATCTGTCTGGCTTGGTAGATTCATACAGACCTCTTTAAGGAAATTGAGGGGCAGGGGCAGGGAAGAGGGGGCTGGGCAGCTGGCTGTCCACAGCCTCCCGAACTGTTTTAGGGAGAAGGTGACCCCAAAAGAGAACAGTGAGGTAGAGACCAATTTAGGAGTGGCTAGCAGTCATGGCATTTCTCCCCTGGGAATAGGCAGGAAGTAGAAAGAACACTTCTGTCGGTCCAGCTTATTCTATCCGGTTCTTGCAAATTCTTTACACGTCAATGCCTCCCCTCCACCGTCCTTACCCCCTAACCTCTTCCCTCTACCCCTGGTATTTGGGACTGAACCCAGGGCCTTGCATCTATGATATGAGTTTTCTACCACTACTTTCTACGTCCGCCCTTTTTTATTTTAAGAAGACATCTTACTCAGTTGCTCAGGCTGACACGGGACTAACTCTGCAGCCTGGATGAGCCTTGAACTTGTGATCCTCCGGCTTCAGTCTCCTGAGTAACAAGCAAGATAGGCCAGCGACACCAGGCCCATTTTGATATTTTAAAATTAATTGGCCAATCTTTTTTTTTTTTTTTTTTTTTTGGTTTTTCGAGACAGGGTTTCTCTGTAGCTTTGGAGGCTGTCCTGGAACTAGCTCTCGTAGACCAGGCTGGTCTCGAACTCACAGAGATCCGCCTGCCTCTGCCTCCCGAGTGGTAGGATTAAAGGCATGCACCACCACCGCCCGGCTTAATTGGCCAATCTTATATCTCAATTTTGGAATGTCTAGAAACTACTTCCTGCTAAGAACCCTCTGAGTTTGGCCATCTCCAAGTCAGGCATCAGGGATTGGCTCCCTTCAAGTCAAGGCCCGGGCGACACTCTTGAGTCCTCTGCCTGCTCCTTTTCTCTCCTTCAGCCTTTGCGATTTCTGTTCTGCCTCTGGTTATGTGTCTCGCGTCGGCCCAAATTAACACAGTACAAGAAAAGTGCCCAGAATCCTAGATCAAATGTCCCCTGAAATGGTTGGTCTCAATGACATGAACTTAGCTCAGAGATAAAAATGGCGTTGATGGCACCAGCCATTCAATAAAGAGGTATTGGCTATCCACTATATGCCAAGTTGCATGTTTTCGTATCAGGAACACTATAATAAGCAAGATATAAGAACTGCCTGGGATGGGCCTGATTGATGTAAAAAAATCCTTTCCCATTGGTGATGATTGGGAAACCTAAGCGCATAATTGGATGTTTGGCCACAGGTGTTATCTTAATTTCTTTGCCTGTTGCTATAATTAAATTACTCTGGCAAAATCAACTTAGGGGAGACTTACTTATTCTGACCCACAGTCCAAGAGTACAGTCCTACCATGGCAGGAAATTCAAGGGGGCGGGAGTCATTTCTCATCCATAGTTTGGAGGCAGAGAGTGACGAATGCTGGCTCCTTTTCTCATCCGGGTCCAGGAGCCCAGCCAGGGGAATGGCGCCACCCACAGTGGGTAGGGTTTCCTATCTCCACTAATGCAATCAAGATACACCCCTCACACGCTCAGAGGCCCGTCTGCCAGGCGACTCTAGATTCCGCCAAGTTGACAGTTAACTCTGGTTAACACGGATGTGAACTACCACAGTCCTTTAGACAGTGAGACCAAGGATGATGGGTGAGTGGATAGATGCCAACCTCATTATCCTGGGGAACCCGAGTCACCTGTGACATCCTTGCCCGCTAAAACCTTTCTGCCCTTCAGAAGGGATCCGGGAAGAGTTTGTTAGCGCCTGTGGCCTGTGACAGGAGCCCAGAAAGGCAAGGTCCACTCTCATCTGCTTTTCTTAGTTTCTGGGAGTTTGTCTGTCTCTTCTGCTCCTTCTTAGGTGACAACTTGAAGAAGGACAGTTTTTGAAATGAAAGGGGAAAATGTTATTCTCAGTGGAAAGGGCTCCAGCCACGCGGTCACAAATAGCCAAAGTCTCTTTCCTGGACTCTCAGGAGCCCACTCTTGTTCTCATTTTCATATGGCTTGAGTACTTAGAGATGTGCCGTGCAGAAGGAACGTAGTGGGATTTCTCGTGTGCTCTTTAAGAAGTGTCCCTCCCATTTCTATCTCTCAATCACTTCTCTGGGAATGGTAGGTCCCTTTGTGGATAGAAGGACCACAGGGGTGTGGAAGGTAGAGAGATAACTGGGTGTTCATTTGGGTAGGTGCTGTAGGAATTCCTACAGCCAGTAGCCTTTCAGTTACCCGCCCACTTGAGCGTGGCCTCTTATACTATATATGCCAATGTAAAGCGCAGCCGCCCTCTCTTCTGGCTGTGGGATTCTGTTGCTGCTCCCCCATTTGAGCAGAGGACTGTGATCGGCGAGTCTACCCCTAAATAAATAACGCTTTATTGTATTCGATTCTGAATGTGGGATTTCTTTTCAGTGTATGTCTTCAGGTATGTGCTGGGAGAGGAGGGAGGCACTGGCGTGAGATCACAAAGCTTTGCAGACTGATCAGGCTCATTAGCTTAATGAGTGCCATCCATGGGGTGTGTCCTGCGTACTGCATGGGGGAAGTGGCTGCTGAGCCCTGTATTTTTCCTGCTACAGTAATAAGTTAGACTGGGTTAGCAGCAGAGTATAGAAGCTGCCCACACGAGGGTAGATCATGTTAGAAATGGGTCATGTCCAAGGTGGATCATGTTGGAGAAGGACCGGTAGGACCATGTGAGAGGAGAACCATGTCGGAGGAGAAACATGTCACCAAGGAAACCATGACAGAGGAGAGGACCTTGTCAAATCAGACATGCCAGAGGAGGCCTTCGTTAGAGGGGAACCCTGATGACATCAAAAGTGTACCACATCAGAGGTGGACCATGTCAGAGATGGACTCTGAGGACTACAACAGAGGTAGACTGTGTCCAAGATAGACCATATAGTAGGAGAATCATGTTTGAGAGGGACAATGTGAATTCTGGAGTCATCTAATCCTGGTGAACACAGGAGAAAAGGATCAGCCAACTCAAGTAGTTTAGACTCTCTGGGACAACAAAACAAGACTCAGCATCACATTCTCGCTGTACTAGGATATGTAGATTGTACCTGGGTAGAGAAAAGATTGAACCCAAGCGCTTTAGGACCCAACACTATCACTAGAAGCGTCAGTCGGTGTGCAGGCCTTGACTGTCTAGCTGTGTGACCTTCGAGAAGTGGGTTTGCCTACCTGAGCCTTGTCATATAAATCTTTGAAATGGCGATTGTGACAACTGCTTTAGTCATCTTGCAAAGTGAGTTCTGTGTTCGTGACGTCTACATACAATTGCTATCAAAAATAACAATAAAAGATAACTTAGTTTTTCTACTTTGTTAACATGGCTGCTTGTGCAGAACTCCAATACCAGAGTATTTGTAGTCCACAAAGATGGACAAACCATCAAAGAGCTTGACTACCAAGAGGGTTTTGTTGTTGTTGTTGTTGTAGGTATTACTATTTTGATTTGGTCATTCTGATATGTGTGTGTCTGTGTGTGTGTGTAAATGGAGACTGCTCATTTGTTTCCCAGCCACCCTGACCCAGATAATCACACAGAAACTATATCAAATACAACACTGTTTGGCCAATAGCTTAGGCATATTCCTAGCTAGTTCTTAACCTATTTCTGTTAATCTATGGATCACCATGAGGCTGTGACTTACTGGTAAGATTCTCGTGTCTTTCTTCCTTGGCAGCTACATGTTGTCTCCCTGACTCCACCTGCTTTCTCCTCTATCTCTGTTCAGATTTCCCTCCTGGCTTGACTCTGCTAAGCCATTGGCCCAAATAGCTTTATTCATCAACCAATAAAAGTAATACATATACAGAGGGACATCCCACATCATATATGCATATGTATTTTTTTTTTTTTGTTTTTCGAGACAGGGTTTCTCTGTGGCTTTGGAGCCTGTCCTGGAGCTCTTGTAGACCAGGCTGGTCTCAAACTAACAGAGATCCGCATGCCTCTGCCTCCTGAGTGCTGGGATTAAAGGCGTGTGCCACCACCGCCCGGCGCATATGTATTTTTTTTTTCATTTTTGTTTCTTACTTGACTGGAGAGATGGAACACCTTTTCACTAGTTAATTGGCTATTTAATTTTTCTTTCTGATGTTTATACAAATTTCTTGTCAAGGTATCTACAGTTTTGTCTATCTTTTATTTATTTCTTTTATATTAAAATATGAGTTCTTAGATTTCATACTTAAAATATAGTCTCTTCTATCATCTATCCATCCATCTATACATACATACATCTCTCTATATATCATCTCTGTCTGTCTGTCTGTCTGTCTGTCTGTCTGTCTATCTATCCATCCATTCACCAGTCCTTCTATTTATCTTTCAGGGTCTTGCTATGTTTCCTAGGATGGCTTTGAATTCCACCCCACATCTTTTTCATCACACTCAACCAGCCAGTATCTGGGCATATAAATCTTCATAGTGATTATTACCTCCTGTGAGGTTTTCATGGATTCACAAACTCTTCTTGGGGAGGGAAGTGAATGTAAGTATTAAGGAGGTTCCTGTGTACTAGCGTTAGATGATAGACTTTTAAAGCCTGCTATTGAGGATTATATTCTAGGCCTCGGGCTAGAACACAAACAACCGATGGATGGATGAGGGACATAGATTCATAACCATGGAAAGAGGTTTGGTAATACCTGTGACATTGCTGTGACATTCATGCAAATGCCAGCTATAAATGTATGTTGAGTAAAAGCAGGCAGCTTCTGGACCACACCTGGTGCTGTTTCCTGGTGGTTACCTGCATGTGGCTGACCATGTTCAGGGTCAAGTTTGTTCCTCCCTTTTACAGTGAGTGTAGATCGTGAAACAAAGAGAGTGTAGTGGAAGATCTTTATTTTTCCTCTTAGCTTACCGGGTCATAAAACTAGAATATTGAGAGCCCTCTCCCAAGGGATATATGGCTTGGGAAGAGTGTGCCTAAAGACCCTTGGTGGTAGGGGCGGCGGGGTCGGTGGGAAGGTCAAACACAATGATACCGAATGTTCTTTCCCACATTGGTTTTTTGCACACTAGATTCGAGAGTATGCATGTGCAGTCAGAAACAAGTTCTTCTCTTGTCTTCTACCTTCCCTGGCACACAGTAAGAAATCCTCTGTATATGTCTGTTTGCCAACTGTGTGGCTCATGTATGTCCCTGTTGTTCCCAGTTCTGTACTACGGTTCTTATGACAGTTACTAATATTCTTCAGAGCCCCAAGTGTGACTGCTTGGCAGTCTTTTTTTCTGTCACCGTCACTAAATACCCAACAAAGCAATTTCAGGAAGGGAGGGTCCATGTTGGTTCATAGTTGGAGGTATTATTTATTATGGTGGAGAAGCCCTGGGAGAAAGATCTTGAGAAAGCTGGTCACATGCATCTTCAGTAAGGGAGCAGAGAGAGATAAATGATGCTCAATTTGTTGTTTCCCTTTTATTTAGTTCAGGACCCTGGCCCATGGAATGGTGTCTCCCACATTTAAGGTGGGTTTTCCTACCTCAATTAGCCAATCTAAGTAACCCCTCACAGAAAGCCCATAGGCTGCCCTAACCTAGAAATTTCTTCACAGGCATGCATATAGTCCTGTTTCCTAGGTGTGCCTAGATCCTGTCAAGTTGGCAATTGCTGTTAACCATCATACTCATTATTTATCCTTTATCTCAACCATCAAATATGTATTCAGTACTTCCTATAAGGGATTTGAGAGATGGATCAGTGGTTAGGATTACTGAGGCACTGGCTTCAATTCCGAACACCCACATGGGAGGTCACAACAGTCTGTAACTCCAGTCCCAGGGAATCTGACACCTGGTGTAGAAGGGATCTTCTGTATTTCGTGTTGTTTTCATTGGTTAATAAAGAGACTGCCTTGGCCTGTAGGATAGGACAGCCCTTAGGTGGGCGGAGTAGACAGAATGGAAGGCTGGGGAGAAGGGAAGTGTGCAGACGCCATGATTCTCTGACCTGAGATGGATGTAGGTTAGACTCTTCTGGTAAGCCACCACCTCATGGTGACACACAGACTCTTAGAAATGGGTTAGTTTAAGATGTAAGAGTTAGCCAAGAAGAGGCTAGTGATAATGGGCCAGGCAGAGTTTAAATGAATACAGTTTTCGTGTGGTTATTTCGGGTATAAGCTAGCTGGCGGCTGGGAGCTGGGCGGTGGTGAGACATAACCCACTCCCCCTCATACTACAGACACCCTCTTCTGTCCTTCTCCAGAACTAGGCACACAAGTAGTGCACAGACATACAGTCAGGGAAAACATTCATATACATAAAGAAACATTCTCAAAAACCCCACCTTCTAATTTATTGCTTTAAAGAAGGGTTTCCAGCTCCTTGATGAGATTCAGGGAGCTCTCTTTCTTTCTGAAAGAGAAGGCGTGGTGGCGCACGCCTTTAATCCCAGCACTCAGGAGGCAGAGGCAGGCAGATCTCTGTGAGTTCAAGACCAGCCTGGTCTATAAGAGCTAGTTCCAGGACAGGCTCCAAAGCTACAGAGAAACCCTGTCACAAAAAAACCAAAAAAAGATTTCTACAACTCATACTGTTGGAGATCATCAAGCTTCCTACAAAAATCAAAATAATAAGTCACTCTGTTAGGGTTTGTTAGGGTTTGAGGGTCACATGGTTTCTGTTATAACAATTGTGGTATTGTCACGTGGTCATATGTAAATGGTGAGTATGGCTATGAACCCAGAGAATCATGTTATAAAAATAGGCAGGGCAACTACAAGATGATGGTTAGAATGAAAGTCAAAGGTTCATTTCAGGAGGCCGGTATCCCATGTTCACGGATTGAACAGCTCAATATCGCTTCTGTGTCAATTCTTCCTAACTGGATCTATTTATCACAATCCCATCAAAATCCAGCCACGCATTTCCTGAGGCTGATTCTAATGTTATTGATAAACAAGAAGGCAATGAATCTTGGGCATGGAGTCCAATATTGAAGAGCACATTTGGAAGCTTCTGATCGACAGACCTCATGTCTCACACCCAAGGCTGCAAAAATCAATAGTGTTGGGAGGAGACTGGACAGTAGACCAACAAAGCAATGTTGAGAGCCCAGAAAAAGGTGAACCCCGAAGTGATGAGTCACTCTTCTGCAGCGGAGCATCTGTGTGACAGAGTGGCAGGAGGGTTTAAAATGACAGCAGCAGCAGAAACAACAACAGTCACAACAGTAAAGCCCCAAATGCTTACATTCATGAAGTATCTCACAGGGGTGTGGAAGCCAGGAAGCTCCCCAAGGAGAAAGCTGATTGAACGGAAATAAATGAAGCAATATCCTGGATAATCTGGACTCAAAAAAAATATATAGCATGTCATCTGCATAGACTCTTAAATGTTCCCTATGCATTCAGGAAGCTACGCACAGAGGATTGAGCAGAGAGTGGGCAAATCTTCCCTGCAGAAGAGGTCCTGGTGGTTTGTATGGGCCCTTGAGAAAGGGAAAATAAGAACTCTGCCCTCCTTATGTGTGGGCTGCTCACTCGGGCTTCCTTCCAAAGAGTGATGTGTGGAAAGTGACTGTTAGGAAGACTTCAGTCCTGTGAGCTAGTTGACCTCAATTCCAACGAACCAGCCCCACTCCTGTTAAGAACTAAGGGCTGAACCTAGGCTTTCACATCATCTAGGCAAGTACTGTATGTACTGTACCACTAAGCCCTTTTAGTGGTTCCGTTTTCAGACAGGATGGCTTTGAACTCTCTCTGCAGCTCAGGCAAGACTTGAGCGTGCGATCCTTCCGGCTCAGTTTCCTGACAAGCTGAGACGACGGGCCTGTGCCACCAGGCCCCGCTAACAATGACGGTCTTACTTCCTGTATACGTCTTGATGTGCTGAGCATGGTCTTTATAAGCTTGTAGTTTTCTTCCCCAAAGTACATTATTCCAGTGTCAGACAAATTCCAACTGAGTGACAGTGGGCTCTATTCCTCAGGACAGGGAGGACTGTCAAAAGCAAGGAAAGCAGGGAATTATCACAACTAGTAGGAACCCAAGGAGGCATGATGGGAAATGCAATGTGGTGTCTGTCCCAGACGGGGTACTGAAACGGAAGCTGCAGAGATGTGAACCAGATGTGAACCAGATATGGGTTTAGCTATTTAACATCTTATCATTATCTATCCTTTAATGATGGTGAATTCACCCATCAGTGAGGGTGATCCTTAATAGCAGCTGGGAGGTAGACAGAACATGTCTGAATTATGTTCTCATTAAATTTTGGAAATCTAAAACTGTTTTTGAAGACTTATGTAAAATGAATAATTAAAAACAAAAACAAAAAAAAATCAAGGAACTGTAGACAGCAAGCACGTTGTTTGGGACTCCAAACTGTAGTATGCTAGCCTCTGCCTTCAATATTTGCAGAAAGTGATGGAGACCACAGAAACAACGTTCCACAGACTTCATTTTCAAAATCTGTAATGAGCATGATGGATGACACTATAAAATTTTCGTCCTGTCACGGTCCCAAAGCTTTTGTCACTCCCTGCTCCCCAGTGGCATTACTTCTATTAGTTCACAGTATTTATTTCATGCAGGCAATAAAGTATCTATTTCTTTTCTCTCTACACAGGCACTATCACCCCTTGCGTGCTATCTCCTTGCTTGTTCTGTTTTCTTCTTAGAGGGATTTTTTAAGATCACTAGAGAGGGCTTTCCTCCACCCCCACATCCCTATTCCCTGCCTCCCCCTCTTTACCGTGCTGGAAATTGAAGCCAGAACATCAAATGCTCCTAGCCAAGAGTTCCACCCGTGCCCTATGCCACAAGTATAATATGGACACTTGTCTTTTTAACAGGGGCGTAGTACTATCTCTTTCTCATGAGTGTCTACACTCGAGGACATCCTTGGGTGTCATTCATTGGGAACACCGTCCATCTTATTTTTAGGTAGGGTTTTTCACCTGGTCATTGATTCACCACTTGACTGGCCAGGGTGACACAGGGCTGCACCTGATCACTTCCCTAGTGCTGGGAATATAAGTACATTACACACCACCACTCTAAGCTTCTTTTAGGTGGGTTCTGGGTGCCAAACTCAGGGCCCTGAGCTTACAAGGAAAGTAATTCACCACCCAAATATTCTAAGGCAAGGATGATCTAGAGCTCATGTTGTCTAATCTCCTATTGTAGCATCTCAAATTGTTCCTTCCATCACTCTGCTGCGGTGAATTGTCTTGTAGGCTTGGACGCTGTATGCTGTGTGTGTGTGGGGTGTCTGTATTTGGTAGATACCTGCTCTCAATTTCAGGTGAATTGAATCAGAAATTCTTAGGAAGGGGTCTTAAGCCTTCTGATGTTTAAAACATCCTCTGGGGGTGGGGGGGCAAGAATGATGAACACCCTTGTATAATAAAGAGGCTGCCACAGGGGCTCGTAACCCAGGGAAGGTGTCAGGATCCCTGAGGAGCTGTGTGAGAATATCCTGTATAAGACGCCGCAGGAAGCTGGAGTCAGTAGAGGTAGAAAATTCTAGGCCATCCATTTCACTTTTGTTCAGAGACCCTTAGTGATTCCAATTCACATTTACAGTCTAGAGCCACAGATGTAGTCATGTGGACACAGGATTGCCTGAGGCCTGATCTCGGAGTCTGTTTCCTCCTCTTCTCTGCTCCGAAGCCCTTTTCCTGGAGGGTCCTTTAGAAGCGGGTTTAGGGCAGAAAGTGAACATGGGCCGTGGTGCGTGACTCCAGCCTAGGGTGGGTGGTGGGCTCATCTCTGCACCGGTGGGTAGTGTGGCTATGAAGCACGCCTGCTATCAGAGGGTGCGCTCTGCCACCCATCCGTGAACGCCAGCTTAATATTTGACCAGCCCTTGAACTTTCATTTCCTTCCGGCGGACTCTTTCCCACTGCAGAGCTGTGGAACGCTCGCTCAGAGTGTAAATCAAAACTCCTTCCTTGTCTTTGCGAGAGTTCAGGGACTTGGCTTGGCATCCAAGACATGACACACTTTGGGCATTGCTTCCTTGTTGTGTCATGGGGAAGGATGAGGGGGACCGGATATTTAAAACAGAAACAAAGAGAGAGCCTGAATCCTTGACATGTATTGAGTGCCTACTTCTGAAACCTTCCTTACAGATAATTCGAGATTTTTATCGTTCCCCACCTGACAATGGGAAACTGTGTATGGGAAGGCTCACGAGCTGGCCCAAAGTAACAGAGCCAGGCTCTATCAAAAGACCTCCAAACAAGGCCTAGGGCTGGGGTTGTGGCTCAGTTGGTAAAATGCTGACCACACGAGCTTGAGAACCTGATGGCGTTTCCCAGAACCGATGTAAGAAGCCAGGCATGGTGCCATGTGCCGTGGAGGTGGAGATGGGCGATCCTTGAGGCTCGTGAACCGCACCACCGTCCCCAGCCTAATTAGCAAGTCCCAGAACCCAGTGAGAGGCACTGTCTCAGAGATAGCACCTGAGTAGCGACACCCAAGGTCCTCTGGCCTTTACAAACATGTGTGAATACATATGTATGTGCGTGTGCACACACATGAGAGTGCACATCCCTTCCTATGTGTATATGGACACAAAGCAAATATCATCAACAAAAAAAGGTCTACGCTGCTCTAAAACGCAAGCATTATTCCAAGCTGTCTCCTTCCTGTAGGAGCTCGGAAGAGTCACTTCTTCAAACTCCCATAAGCCTACTCTGTATTCTCAAGGATCGACATTACCAGTAAGGTTCAAACATCCCTCTTGTCTTCCTTAGAGAAAGTACGGGGTCAGATATTGGGGGTGAAAGCTGAAAGACCAGAGGAGCAGAGTAGCCAGTCACTAGTTCTTACCTCTACGAACGCCTCAGACAAAAGTGGGCAAGATCCTGTCTCTACAAATCCTCAGACTGAACGCCTTGAGCTCCTGTCTCCTCCCGCCTTACATTCTTCTCTCTGCCCAGCCATATCCCTTCCTGTCTCCACCTCTCAGGTACTGGGATTAAAGGCGAGTGACTCCTAAATACTGGGATTAAAGGTGTGAGCCACCACCACTTGGCTCTGTTTCTCTTTTAGACTGGATCAATCTCCTGTAGCCCAGGGTGGCCTTGAACTCACAGAGATCCGTCTGCCTTTGCCTCCCAAGTGCTGGGTTTAAAGGTGTGTGCCACCATGGCCTGCCTCTATGTCTAAATAGTGACTAACTCCGCACTCTGACCTTCAGGCAAGCTTCATTTGTTATAGCACAAACAAAAATAGAGCCACAGTCTGTTATCTGCCCGTCTTGCAAGGTTTATTTCTGCACACAGCAAGAGGAATGGCTTCCTGTCCCCAATGAAGTCATGATAGATTTTTTTCATGCAAGGATTCTTCATAGACTTTTCCCAGGAATGGCAGTAATGCCACCTACTGCTGTGCCAACCTTTGGAGAGTCATCTGGTGTCTAGAAACTTGGCTCTCTTTGACTGTATTCCACCTTAGTAGATAAAGAGATTCCAGCTCCAGGAACTTGAGTAAAGCCATCCATCGCTCCACTAGGAAGTGGTCACAGCAGATTCAAGTCCATCCCCCTTCATATACCAGGGCTTTCATGTCAACACTGCCCAGCCTGTTCCATGGCACTTGCTAGCAAAGCTTCTTTGTCGCTCACAGTGGGTCCCTCCACTCTCCTCTCACTATCCATAAAGACATTCCAAGCTTGTAAGTCTCCTCTTTATTTCCTTTCCAAAGCCAGGAAAAACTAGGCCATGGAGGATGGATTGGGATGCGGACTTAACCCGTGCCTTTCTCAACCAGCACGAGATGAGTCCCAGACACTGGGGTCCCTAGCTTGGGAGTTGGAGTGAGAACCCAAGGGTTAAAATGGCTCTAGTGTGGAAGTTATCTGCTTTGTTGTAAAACACAGCTTCCCAAGCACTACAGAGGGGGGCTATTAGCATGCAAATGTCCTCCGCCTCATGCTTTTTTTTAATGTTTTACTTCTCTTAATTGCTAAAACCGGTTGTAATTTCTGGGCCCTGCTGGCTTGAGGACGCGGTTTTCTCTAGCAGTACAGACTTCTCCTAGCACCTGGAAGGATTTGAATTCCAGCTTGAGTAACTGACAGAACGAGGCGTTTCCTCTTCTCTTCCCCCCCAAAGGGAAAAGAGAAAAAGAGAAGGGCACTGGGGGACCTGAGGCTGAAGTTGGAAACCTCAGGTGCCCTTGCGTTTAGCTGGTTTCCTTTGAATCCTTGGCTGTGGAACTTGGCCGTTTCAATAGCAGATCAAAAAGTGTGGGGCCAAGGAGATGCCTCAGCTGGCCAGGCGCTGGCTGTATAAACATGAGGCTCTGAGCTTGAATCCCCGGCACCCATGAAAAGTGCTGAGAGTGTGCCTGGAAACCCAATGTCTGGGTCTGGGAAGGACAGAGACAGCAGAATTCCCGGGGCTTGCTGGCCAGCTTTGTCCAGTCAGACTGGTGAGCCTGAGGTTCAGGGAGGGAACTCCCGTCTCAAAAGATAAGGTTGAGGGTGGTAGAGGAAGACATCGGACGGACATCTGGTCTCCACAATCCATGCATGTGCATACACATGCTAACACACACACACACACACACACACACACACACACACGCATACATGCAGGAGTGGGCACACATACAGTTGCACAGATTTGATGAAGAGGCCTCATTTTAAAGATGTTAGATTCAGATCCTGGTTATGAACTCAGGGTGAAAAATACTTTAACGGTTCTTTCCAGATTGGAGCATAATTCGGTCTCTCATTCCAGAGATGTTTCAAGAGAATAGAATACAACGTTTCTTCTTTCCTTTGGGTTTTTCGAGACAGAGTTTCTCAGTGTAGGTAGGCTTGACTGTCCTGGAACTCGCTCTGCAGACCAGGCTGGCCGCAACCTCCCAGAAATCCGCCTGCCTCTGTTTCCTGAGTGCTGGAATTAAAGGCACGTGCCACCACCGTCCGGCGAGAATACAGCATTTCTAGAATGGCTTTCGGTTCTAAAACTTGTTCTCTGTGAAGGGGTGACTCCTATAGAGAAGCAGCTACTGCTAGGCTAAGACAAATGGTGCCCTCTTTGGCTTGCTTAAAGAAATCATTGTTCCCACCTGTCTACTATTGGATACCTTCCAGCAGGACCCAGGTGTAGCTTCAGAAAACAAGACATTCTCCCCCATCCCACCCTGCCTGACCTTCCCTGCGAGTGCTTTACCACACAACTTCCAGAGTCAGTAGCCTAGCCTGGCACTGGCTGTCTGGCTGGGAAGTTGGTGTAGGTCGCCCTGTGGAACCTGAAGCACCAGATAGACCAGGCTATGCAGAGGTCTATCCTGGATAGCAAGAGTAGCCAGCAGTGCCGTAAATCGGCTGGAGAGGATGCTGGGGCCACCCCAGGCCACCTGATGATACAAATTATGCCCACTTGGGTTTTGTACTATTAACAGCAGAATTCCATTTACCCCACAGACAGGGAGATGAATGTCTTTTGTTTCGCAGTGTGTGTGTGTGTGTGTGTGTGTGTGTGTGTGTGTGTGTGTGCAGGTGCACATGGGCCATGTTCACGGAGGCCAGAGGTCAACCACTGGTGCTGTTTTCCCAGGAGTTGTCCACCCCGTTTTCTGAGACAGGGTCTAGGCTGGCTTTCCAGCCCTGGGTTTATACAAGCATCCTACACTCTGTGGGGGAGGGGCGGTTGTCTTCATGCTAGCATGGCAAGCGCCTTGGAGCCTGTGCCATCTCCCCAGCACCTTATCTGGCAAGTATTTGTGTGTCACTTTCAGGTCTTCGTGTTATTTGTCACTGAGTTGTCGTTGAGTTCTGAGCTTCTAGAAAGGGAACAGGAGGTGGAACCCCATTCCCTAGACGGGTCGGAGGAAGCAGCTATGGCTTCAGCAGCAAAGACTCCTCCTGCAACTTCAAAGACTCCTCGCCCGCTTCAACAGAACACAAGCCCTCAGGTAGCTCCTTTTTGTTCAAGCCTGCTGAGCAGGAGGACACGGAAGTGACCCGGGCTTCTTGCCGAGCACAGATTTCCCCAGCTGAAAGAGGCTAGAGAATTGAGTGAGGGCAGTGACAAGCTTCCGACTGAATGCCACGGGTCCATAGTACCAGACTCTCTGTTCTTTCCCGTTCTTTTAGTGGGAGTTGAGAGCAGTTGATGGACCGGGAGGTGGTGGTGTTTGTTTGCTTGTTTGTTTGTTTTAAGGACCTCATCTGTATCAGGCACTTTCTGCTCCTTGAAAGCAAGAATCTGGCAGGTATGTTCTGACTCCATTTTGCTTTATAAAGGAAGTTCCTCACGTTGGTCCCTAGGGCACCCCAGGCCATACCACTTGGGACAGAGGCTTAGAACCAGGGCTCCACCACTCCCTCTGATTTCAAAATCATTCATTCCCTTTCTCCAAGCTGCTCCCAGCTCCCTGCAGAGACCAGAATCTCTTGCATTGTCTCAGAGGTACAGCCAGTGGTGGAGAGGGCCTTTGGAAGGCCAGCTGAGGCACAAGTGGACTAATTCTGTCCCCAGCCACCCAACACTGGCCCTTCCCCTCCCCAGTGATTTCAACTTGTTTCCTTCAGAGAAAAACATGACTTTTCCCATTGATGGAACTCGCAGGCTGACAATGCGGCCCACTGCAACTCCCCCCTCCCCAAATTAGACTTTAGCACTGACTGGTCCACCCCCAGTCCCCACCCCACCTGCCTTGCCCTCCAACTAAGGGAACTCTCTGCATAACAATGCCTGGTCCTAGCTGCCCAAAGTTGCCCTTTGGCTATTAGCACCTAATGAAAATGTAACTGTGTTTAACCCCCCACCAGCTTCCATAGGCCAGGAGTCCAAGTGGGTTTAAGTCCTTTGTATGATAAGCATCCTATTCTTCATGTGGATGGCCCACCCCTTTCTCCCTGGAGAGGACTCCGGGAGCTGTGTAGGGCTAACTCGGACCTCTCAGCTGTCCAGGAGCACAATGGGGAATGTATCTTTTGTGGTATTAACGGCTCTGGGGAGGGGAGGATGGAGGGTAGGGCTGGTGGGGAGGGGGTGCTGCTGAAGAGGAGGAGAACAATGTGTGAGAAGCTGAGGCTGTGGGTTTCCCACACGGACCGATATGTGCCCCCACCCCCCTCTGGGAGACACGGATCTGCAGCCACCAGCCCACAGCTGATCCCGCCTTGATTGGTTTTTTTTTCCCCCCTTCATTGTGCTCTCAAGGGATGAAAATCCTTTTGTGAAGTGAAAGGAGAGGCGTTGCTGCCATCCCCTCCCTCGAACTGATTGGCTATGTCACAAGATGGCCAAATCCACGGGATTAATGTGCGGCTGGCCAGGGCTGGCTGCCGTGTGTGAGGACAGTTCCATGTCTGAGTCCACCCCTTAGGGCCAGGCGTGTCTGCTACCCTGGGAGCAGGGGAGGGGGGGCATGGAGGGGCAGGCCACCCCTTTCTTCATATTTATTATTCTCTCCACCCCTCCAGCCCGGCAGGGATGTTTATTCATGGGCCACATCTGCTGGCTGGCAGGCGACATGTCTCTTGTTAGAAAGAATGCCTGGGAGTCCCCAAGGAGCCAGGAAAGCCGGGCACATTCCTTCAGACTGGCCTTTACCCTTGCTCAGATGGTCCTGTGGCTTCCTCCACCCACCTGTGACCTTAGCCCTCTCTCCTGCCAACTTCTAGCCCCCCGAGGGGGGCACGCTGCCCACCTGGAGATTCCAGCCACTCCTTTCACCCACCCAGATCTAGAAGACAGCTCCTCTCTCTACGGTTTATGCCTTCTACCTGAACCACCCTTGCACCTTGTAGCTTCTTGCTTCAGTCCCTTCCCCACATAGCCTGCGTGAATAAATCTTAGCCCTGTAAAACCCAGGCTCCCCCTCTGTCCCTCCTCCTCCGATGACTTGTATGGATCTGCGATCTTGCATCACACTGACCAATTGTTACCTGACATCATGATGGTTCGAATCCATCTCTTCCTGACCTATAAATTCCCAGAGTGGGTGGGGTATTTGTGTGTGGCTGCAGGTGTATCTGTCTGTGGTTCAGCTTTGTCAACTAACCTGTCCTCTGTGCCAGCCCTACCTGGGAGCCCTTGGGAGGCATATTCCAACCGCTGATCAGTGATAGAAATCAGTGGACGCAAGGGCTGAAGCTTCTGTTGAGTCCCCATGTTGAAGAGAGGCTCTTTGGGGCACTGGGGTCACTCTGGACCCCCACTAAAGGGATTTTTTGGGAATCCTAGGCCAACTCTGGAAGATGGGTAGCAACTCTTTCTTCTACAGTGACACTAGGTTTAATCTAAGGCGGCTTCCTCTTCACTGTGGGTGCCTTCAGTTTAGACCCTGAGGGACAAGGAAGGACTGACACACCCAAACCCAGATGTTGTGGGACAAGATACCATGCTGAGTCATCTCCCAAGTCTGGAGGACCAGCTCCGGGCAGTCAGGTTAATAGTGTTGCAATGATTGGCAGCTGAGAATGACATCACTGATTTCTAACGTAATTGATGCTGACTCTGGGAAAGAACTTAGTACTGAGGGTTAGGGGTAACCAAGGGAATGGATGCCACTGTGTTTTTATGGATACGCCAGGTCAAGGTTTTGTGTGTGTGTGTGTGTGTGTGTGTGTGTGTGTGTGTGTGTGTATACATATGTACCTGTGTGCATATGCATGTGGAGGCCAGAAGTCAACATCTGGTGTCCCTCTCAGTCACTATTCACTTTTTGTTTTGACTGTCTCTCTCTCTCTCTCTCTCTCTCTCTCTCTCTCTCTCTCTCTCTCTCTCCTAGTTTTTAGAGACAGGGTTTCTCTGTGTAGCTTTGGAGCC
>JAQHUG010000141.1:3177378-3194470 GCA_028555095.1 Dicrostonyx torquatus | reverse complement strand
CTGAGTCATAGGGATCTTCTGTCTCTGCCTCCCCAGCGCTGGGATTATAAACACATCATTAAACCCAGGGTTTTTTTTTTTTTTTCTTTTTTCTTTTTAATGGTGCTGGGAACCAAACCCAAATCCTCATGCTTGAGCTCGGAGCCATCTCCCCAGTCCTGCACTTTGTCTGCTTTAGATGAGGTCACAGATGACAGACTTACATTGGTGTGAAGCCACACTGGCACACTAAGAATTCACAGTGGATTGCAGTCACTTCTGGTTCTGCATAAGGGGCTCATCAGTGAGACTGCATCAAGAGGTGGGATATGGCGTGTGAGTGAGATGGCCAACTGCAAGATGGGACGTGGGAGGGCAGGGAGGACAGCATCTTTTATGCATGTTGTGAAGGATCTGGAAGGTTCTTTGTCCCAGAAGCTAGAGAAATGAAGGGGGATCACAGAGATCCATTAACCTGCCAGTGTTCTTCAAACATTTCTCCACTGTGTCAGTCATTCACACTTTAGCATGACTGGCTAAAATATAATTGTTTATTCTCAAATCTTAGTTGATATTAGCTGCCCTGGGCAACGGCAACTTCAGACCTCAGATTGGAAGGGTTAAATGAAGGCCAGGAAAACCCTAACACTACAGAGAGAGTCCTAGGAGAAATATAAATTCAGAAAGAGAGGGATATGGTTGGCAAGCAAGCTAGTCTCTGTGTGTGTGTGCTGTGTGTACGTTTGCATCTCTGCTTCTCTGTGTGTGTATATGTTCATACGTGTGGGTGTTCAATAGCATGTGTGCGTGTATATGTATGTGTGAGGCCAGAGGTTGATGTCTGCTCTCTGTTTCTGTTGTGCTCCACCTTATGCTTCAAGACAGAATTTCTTGTCGACCCAGGATCTCACTGAACGATTGTCTCTGCCTCCCCAGCGCAGGGATGAGAGTGCATGCCGCATAGGTGGGCACCCATGTGGAAGCTAGAGATTCTTGACTGCTTTCCATTTTAGTTTTTGAGGCAAGGTTTCTCACTGAACCCTGAGCTCACCGATTTCGATAGATGGCCAGGCCAGAGAATTCCAGGGACGCACCTGTCTCCACTTCCCCAGTGCTGACGGTAACAGTCACCACCACACCTGGCTTTTTACAAGACTATTGGGGAGCCGAACTTGGGTCCTCAGGCTTGTGTGGACCATTAAACCCAGGTTTTTGGATCGGTGCTCGGGACCAATTCCTCCACCTCTTAAGCTGGCTCATAGAATTAGTGAAATTGGTTTTTAGTTGTTTGTTTGTCATGAGAAAGGATTTCTCTATGTAGCCTTGGCTATCATGGAACTCACAATATAGACCAGGCTGGCCTTGAACTCATAGAGATCCATCTTGCTTCTGCCTCCAGAGTGCTGGGATGAAAGGCCTGTAACATCCTGCCTGATATACAGGTATGAATAATTTGCATTGGTATGGATTTTGGTTTATTGATACAAATTTAAGGTCAATTTTGTTATATGTATATGTATTTCTGGTCTTGATTAAGGTATTGTGTTTGTGTAGCTAATTTAAAATGTAATTTATAATTAAGAAATATAAGTTAATAGATAATCATCTATAATAGTCAAGTTTGTAGTCATGTTAGATTTTCTAGATATATAGAGATATATTTCAGTTAGATAGGTATTCTTCAAATCTTTAAGAAACCTTCAGAATATGACATTTAAAATGTTTTAATAACTTAGGACTTTTCATGACAATGAGACACGTCTGCTCCTGGCAGCACCAATTACTTCGAGAGGAAGATGGGCATCGAAGAGGCTCCTCCAACACCTGCCCAGCTTAGAAATTAGTAAAATTGAATGCGTGCTTCTGTTTAAGTGGTTAACTGCTCAGGAATCAACTTATGCTAAAAACCTTCTGGCAGCTCTCTGGGTCTTCTCATTTGGCAGTCGGTACCATGCTGGGCTGTGTGTGAGCAAAGAAATGGCTGCATTAGCTTCAGGCCAGGGGTGGGTGGGTGGTGATGGCTACAACCCACTGTTATCCATCTGGACTTTGGATAAGGATATCCTGCAATACTTGCTAAGGGCACGTACCTGGATCCTTTTGTAGAGACGCTGATGAAGGAGGGCTAAAATGAGCACTCAGACCTCCGTTGGCATGTTGACATTTCAAATGATCAGTGCAGATTCGTCTCAGCTGAAGCTTTGATTGCATGCCATGGAACCCCTTAAAGACTGTATCAATCAAACAAGGAAGACTGTGACCATCAGAGTCACCTCTAGTCCCCTATTATTCCTTTCCATTTTCAGGGACCTTAAAGCCCAATTTTAGAATGGGCTGCCATCTAAATGATATCCTGTGAGGCTTAATCAGAACTAAAACCTTAGGTGGCAGATTCTGCTTCCTTTTGAGGAATTCTTTTGGGTTCTGAGGCCTTCTTATATGACCTAGGAAGAAATCATATTACAGCAGCAACTGTTGCAGAACTCTGGGGAAAAAAGTAAAAAGTCATTGCTCCATTTCCCAAACAGATATGATCTTAAACACAATATTAGCAATAAAATAAATAAACAGATGGATGAATGGATGAATAAATAAATATGTAGGGACTAAGGAGATGGCTCAGTCTGTCTAGTGCTTGCTACATCAGCATGAGGACATGAGTTCAGATCCTCAGTCACAAATAGAGGCGAAATGTGGTGACATCTGATATCCCAGTACTGGAGAGATAAAGACAGGAGGAGCCCTGGAACTCACAGGCTAACCAACCAGTCTAGCCAAATTGGTGAGCTCCATGTTCAATGAGAGACCTGCTGTGGGATAATGAATGCTCTTGTACCCTGTAAAGATTTGTCACTCATATTGGTTTAATAAAACTCTGATTGGCCAGTAGCCAGACCAGAATATATGTGGGGCAACCAGACTAGGAGAATTCTGGGAAGAGGAAAGGCTCAGTCTGCAGTCACCAATCAGACATAAAGGAAACAAGATGAGAATGCCTCACTGATAAAAGGTACCAAGTCATGTAGCTAATGTAGATAAGAATTATGGGTTAATTTAGTTGTAGGAGCTAGCTAATAATATGCCTGAGCTAATAGGCCAACCAGTTTATCATTAACATAAGCCTTTTGTGTTTCTTTGGGACTGAATGACTGTGGAATCAGGTGGGACAAAAACTTCTGTCTACAGAGACCCTGTCTCAAAAACATGAACAATCAAGGACACCTGATATTGACCTCTGGCCCCCCCCACACATGTACAACACATACACACACACGAATACAGTGATTAAAAAAAGAGAAAAACAAAGCAAACATTCCTATGTGTGAAGTCACATTTCAAGGCTGAGAGTGTGACAATGCCAGTTCCGAAACAGCAATAAACAAATGTTTTGAAAAGATGCTAAGTTGTCTGTGTACAGAGTCCTTATCTGTCTTTAAATAATCGAGGGACTCTGCCTACACAGGGGGACACAAACCTCTAGGTGCATGTGAAGAAATAAAATGGTCATTTCCTTCCCAGAAGGACTCAGACTTTAAGACATAAGGACTTTAAGAGAAAACATGTGAGCAGTGGATGTGTGCATCTCTCTGAGGATTGAGTTGGTCTTAGCACCACTATGGGAAAGACCAGGGAAGAGTTGGTCCAGTATCCTCTAAGAAGCAAAGAAACTACAAGCAACTGCAGGTTATCACAGGGATGCAGTACAATTACTATTGATCTTTATAATTAAAGAGATGACTCAGCCAGTGAAGCACTGTGCAAGCATGAAGGCCTGAGTTCAGGCCTCTGGCACCCACATAACAGGTGGAATATGGTAGCCTGCGCTTGCAATCCCAGCGTGACTGAAGTAGAGACAGAGCGATCCCTGTGGCTATCAGTCTAGTTGAATTGATAAGAGCCAAGCCAATGAAAAAAACCCTGCCTCAGAAAAACAAAAGGTGGTGGCCACCTAAGGAATAGAAGTCAAAGGTGACCTCTGACCTCTCACACTCACTCAGCCTGGTATGCACACCCACACACACACACACAAGCACCTGAACATACACAAATATACATACTTACAAAATTACAAAAATTATTTTAAAAATAATTAGATGCTGGTTGTGAAATTAGAAATATCAGTGTCACTTGTGTTACCAAGACTTATTTGCCCTTGACTTTGTTCCACTCAGGAAAGGCCTGGAAAGTCTTGTGAACTGGGCTCTTCACTCATCTCTCAGGAGCGTGTGCTCTCCCACTCTTCTCTTCAGGGTTCCTCTTCAGCCTTGCATGGCTGTATTTGCTTGTAGGTTCCATCCCCTCCATCACAATCTGTGTGGTTTATGGGTCCCACACCGGTACAGTCCTGCTTCTACTTTCTTACCCTCTTACCTTAAAGCCGATAGGAGATACCATTCTCTCCGTTCTCTGATCTTCAAATGCACAAGGAGGCTACTTAGTCCAGCTCATGTTTGGTCCAAATGATGAGTTCAGTTGTATGCTTGTGGGTCAGCGGATCCAGTCAGTTCTGGGTTGAGTGCTGGATCCAGAGGCGCTGCCTATGGGAAGGCAGGGGACTGCTGCTGAAGATTGCCCAAAGGATGGAGAATTCGGGTCAGCTTTCATCTTGATGTGCAAGGACACTCCCGTGAGTTCCCAACTATACTCCACTCTTTCAGAAATACTTTATACTTGAGAAATGAGCCTTGTCCTGCTGCATGGCATTTCTGTGGGAATTCACCCTGAAGCAAAGATGTCCTGATTAGGGCTCTAAGGAAAGCCAAGTACTTTACTTTTCTTTGTAAATGCTTTTTTCCCTTTTCTTCTCTCTCTCTCTCTCTCTCTCTCTCTCTCTCTCTCTCCCTCCCTCCCTCCCTTCCTCTCTCTCTCTGCACACAGATGAGTGCAGGTGCTTGAGGAGGCCAGAGAGGATGTCCACTGTCCCTAGAACTGGAGTTACGGATAGCTGTGAATCCCCCATGATGAGTACTGGGAATTGAACCCAGGTCGTCTACAAGGGAAATAAGCTCTCTTCACTGCTAAGCCGTGTTTCTAGGCCCTTAAGTACATTCTTTAGACCACATGAACTCAGAAGCAGGAGCAGAGGGAAAAGGCCTTCTACCCTGATATTTGCTTCCATACACTTGCCATAGACTTGAAATATTAGGTTTACAGTGTAACATGAGGGTCCTGCTCGTTGGGGTTTCTGTCCCGCCCAGTACCCCACAGCTGGTGAGCCCCAAAGAAAGTCACACAGAGAGTCTATATTAGGTTATACACTGATTGGCCCATTAGCTCAGTCTTCCTACCAGCTCCCGTAACTTATATTAACCCATTGTTCCCATCCATGCAAGCCACATGGCCGGTACCTTTTCTCAGCTGGGACAGGGACACATGCTGCTTCCTTGGAGATCTGCACAGGAATGCCAGGGAAGCTTCCTGCTTCCCAGACTTTCTCCTCGCCCTGCCTCTACTTCCTGTCTGGTTGACCCGCCTATACTTCCTGCCTGGCCAATCAGCGTTTATTTAAAACATGATTGACAGAATTGTCCCGCACCATTACAGTATCAAATTAACTGGACGAGTATACGAACAAGAGCTGTGTGGAGTCAGTTGGCACAGTTAAGTTACCCGCATCAGGTGGAATGGAACAGGTTAGGTATTAAGTTTTGCCTTCTGTAAGTTCAAGAATGACGCTTCCAGTTCTGTCTTTGGTCTAGGCTGAAAAACATCCTTTCTAGAAATTTCTGTCGCTGACTAGAAATAATTCCCAAGCATCCACCATCACCACCATCATCTTGACATTAAGGTTCAGCAGTTTGATTCTTCACTTTATACTTTTATCTAGATCAGTGGTTCTCAATCTATGGGTGACGACCCCCATGGGGTGGGGTAGTCACATATCAGATATTTACATTATGATGCATAGCAGTATCAAAACTATAGTTATGAAGTAGTCATAAAATAATTTTCTTGTTAAGGGTCACCACAGCATGAGAAGCCATATTAAAAGGTTGAAAACCACTGGTTTGGATGAAGCATTTTCTGTAAGTCCCCCTAAGAAACAAAACATAATCTAAGTGCATGAAGAAACTGGGAGATCCCTCAGTGGCAGGAAACTGGAAGTGAGCCCTGAGTTCTGGTTAGAACAGAAACCAGGGAAATGAATTTAAGAACAGACCCTCCCACTCCTATGAGCGCAGTTCTGAAGCAAAGATTCTGTCCAGAGAATAACATAGTCAGTTGATCTTACTCTAGACAGAACTCCAAAAGTGTTGCCTGAACCCTCTTGTCTGATTGACTTTCAAAGGAAATGGTGAGGTAGATTATTTATTTATTTCTGCAGTACAAGCCTCACTCAAGCACGCAAGGCAAGCCCTCTACCCTTGAACTATACTTACAGTCCCCAGAGACACAAGCATTACATTGTCAACCTCTCCCTGCTCCATGGCACTGATAATCTTGGTAGAATAGGTTTTTAACAGGGGGAAAGGAAGAAGCAGGAAGTCAATGGCTCTGGTGTTTAAGGAGGCTGCTTGCTGGTTCCTGGACACTGAGCTAGCTTAGACCAAAAATAATCACACAGAAACTATATTAACTAAATCACTGCTTAGCCCATTAGCTCTAGCTTCTTATTGGCTAACTCTTACATATTAATTTAACCCATTTCTATTAATCTGTGTTTCATTGCTATGGTAATCCATAGCAGTGGCTTACCAGCAAAGTTTCAGCATGTCTAACTCTGGCATCTCCATGGCTTCTCTCTGACTCTGCCCTTTTTTCTCCCAGCATTCAGCCTAGCTTTTCCTGTCTACCTAAGTTCTGTCTTGCTATATAGGTCCAAAGCAGTTTCTTTATTCATTAATGGTAATCACAGCACACAGAGGGGACTCCCCTATCACTCTGGGAGTGAGGGAGCTAGAATAAGAGAGGATAGAAGATAGCAACATTAGAATCTGATGTCAAGGACTGCACAATTTGTCAGTGAACATTTTTCCTCTAGAGCCACTGGGGCAATCTGAGGCCTCTTCCAGTGGCTGGGCCAGCATGCTGGAGGCAGACCTGACTCTTATTTCCTTTCCTATTGCCTCCTGGTTCATCAATTCTTCTCATGCCTTAAATGGATTTAAAGTCATAAGTAATTACTTGGGACCATTTTTTTTTAGTCTAGTATTCTGGCATCTTATACAGCCCCTGCTATATGTACTTCTGAGCCCTCCCTGGCTGTGTCCAGCACTGACTTGTTGACCCGTTGTGCCCATCAGCTCTCCATTTGTCCTGTCTGCCCAGCCACAGTTTCAGCTATTATATGGCTCTTTTGCCAGGCTCTACCTATGCCTATCTAGTCACTGATTTCTCACACGGGCCTTGTGAAAAAGTAGGTCCTTATTTTATACATAAGGAAAATAAGATTCCCAAGAGGTGACTTGGAGTAGGAGGGTCTTCTGTATTTCTGTGCTTTGATTGGTTAAATAAAGACTCCGCCTGGCTTGTAAGATAGATCAGCCCTTAGGTGGGAGGAGTAGACAGAAAGGAAGTTCTGGGAAGAGTGAAAGAAGTGAGCCAGTCGCCATGAAGCTCCCGCTGCAGAAGGAAGTACCGTAGATCCGTCCGGTAAGTCACCCACCTCGTAGTGACATACAGACTTTTATAATGGATTAGTTTATGAGGTGAGGGCTAGTCAAGAAGAGGGTGATGATGATGGGCCAGGCAGAGTTTAAATGAATACAGTCTCATGTGATTATTTTGGGTATAAGCAAGCAACCAGTGGCTGAGCGGGCCAGCGGCTGGGGGCTGGGAGCTAGGCGCTGGGACCACAACACGCACCTCTCCCCTAATTACAACAGTGACTGAGATAAAATTCCAACTTCTAATTGGCTGACTGTAAAGTCCCCCATTCTTGGAGCCAAGGAGACAGTTTACCCAGTAAAGTGCCTGCCATGCCAACGTGAGGACCCACAGTCAGGTCAGTACGGCTCCCCCAGCATGGATCTCCAAAGCATGGTGGTTCACAGTGCTGGGGAGGCAGGCAGATCCTCAGCCAGCCATTTCATTCTAAGTCCTGGATTCCAGGCTAATGGGAGCACTTCTCTCAAAGACAAGGTGGGTAACATAGGAATGGTACCTGACATTGATTTCTGATCACTAATGCAAAGAAAGAAAGAGAGGGAGGAGGGAAGAGAGAGAGGGATGGCTAAGTTCTCACCACACTGTCTATCATCCAGTTCTTATCCCTCTTTAATTCTGTGCCCTTTGTTAGCTCCATGGCATGACGGGCAGCGGGTCTTGAGTATCTAGTCTTCTTCACTCCATGGCTCCTTCTTGCTTCCAGCAGAGATGCACCCTCCCTGCCCAGGTTCCTACACATCCTCAGTTTCTGACCCCTTCATAAGGCTTCACTCCCTGCCAGTGGTCAAGGTCCATCAGTGGCTTTGGTGTCTGCATCTGGAGATGTCAGCATGAATGGTTCACCAGTTCAAGAGCTGAGCTGACCTTTCACAGGTCAATGTGGGACAAGGGGTTTGTTAATGTCAAGCTGTTGGACCTTCCAGGCTTCTCTCCATTTCTGTTATACTGCCCATTGTTCTTTCTTTCCTTCCCTCTTTCTTCCTTCCTTTTTCTCTGCCTCCTTCCTTCCTTCTTTCTTATCCCTGTTTCCTTCCTTCTCTTCCCTTTATCATTCTTCCTTTCTTCTGCTTTCCTTCATCCTCCAACTTCTGTTAACCTCCCTCTCTCTTCTTTTTTCCTCCTCCTTTATCCTCCCTTTTGTCTCCTTCCTTCTCCCCCAAATCTCCCCCACTTTTTTTTAAACGTAACCTCCCAATATAACCTGGACTGACCTTGAACCTCCTATGTTAACCTGAGTTTGTGGCAAATTCTGGGTCTCCATGGCTTCCTGAGTGCTGGGGTCACAACATACATCAGTCACACAGCTCACCTGCTGGCCATTGTAGGCCACCTTAGGACCCAGAGGCTGACATTGCACAACGGAGAATGAAGTGGTACCCTGCCAGCCTCCCTGAGTTCAGGTTCTTCACCTAAGAGGCCAGCTGTGGTCTAGACATGAAGTCTGCTCAATGAGGATAAAGTCAAGTCTCCAAGGTTCTTTGGAAGCAGCCACAATTCTCCATCACACAAGAGGCTTGACCCAGAAGAACAAAGTTTCCAGACTTCGTGGTCTTGCTGATTCCAGGACTCCTGACCCTGGGTAGCCTCATCCACCTTCCTAGAGGATGCTCAGGCTGGAGGCTAGTGGCCATGGTGGAGTTTCCATGAGTCTAGCACAAAACGCTAAGCATAGACGTGGTCACATGAAATAAGAACAGAAAAGCCTGACCTCCCAAGCCCTGAATTTGGCCTTTCCAGTCCTCATATTGGACCTTTCTTTGCTACCCTCCCCCCACAACCACCCCACACAAACATGGCAATACTAACCAGAGCTAGGCACAGCCGGGTCCCCTATCGGCTCCCGGGGCTTTCTGGATACTGCTCCAGCAGGCTAGAGGCTTGGATTCCCCTGTTGGAGGTGGAGTAGCCTTGGAGGCCCCGAGGGAGGAGGCGATGTTGGAGACTGCTGACTGTGTGAATGTGGCAGGCATTGTTCAACAGCTTTATTCTGTAGGCCTCAGTGGGGCTGACTCAGAAGTCCTCATCAAGGAGTTCTCCGGGCTTCCCAGGGGTGACACAAAGTGAACCAAGGGGCTCTGGAGGGGAGGGGGTCTTTGTTCTCTGATGACAGCTGACTTGGTCGCCAGTCTCAGTCCAGCCCCACTGCATGCTCTGCCAGCTACTGCCTTAACCCTTTGTTACCTACCCTCCGCGGTCCCTTCACTGGCCTGATCTTCTGTGACAGCTCTCAAAATCACCTTTCAGGGCCCTGAAGGAGGAGGCTGGTGCTGCTAAGAAAGGAAGAAAGGGGAGGACGGTGATGCTGAGCGAGACGACACTCTTAACTAGACAAAGATGTCTTTCCACGCCAGAAAGTTCCACTTTGCTTGTGGTCATGGCTGTGAGGTATTTAAGTGTGGCATAGACTAGGATTATCCACCCATCCATGTCTTTATCTGGGGCTTGCATGTTTTTATTTCGGACATGGCAGAAGTTGATTAAAAACAATTAATGGGCAGGGAATAAAATCAGTGTTCACATTCTGAAACTTGAACCCAAGCTTAAAGCCAAGCAGGCCAGGAGACCTGAAGGGAAGGCCTCAAGAAAAACCGTCAGGACATGGGGCATAGAGCCTGGTGGACCTAATCTGCAGTAGAGCAAGACTTGACCAACCTCGAGCAAAGCGTCTTCCTCTCCAGGCTGCAGCACATTCGCCCATTAGTAGGGAAGTGGTTTGAACAGCAGCATGACCACACAGCCTCCTGGGAGAGCTAAGTTTAGTCCTGGTGTAACTAAACATCTGTCTTTTCCTGGACACCATATGCTCTTTGCAAAGAGAGGGTGCCACAGTTCCAGGAGGCATAGGAGAGGTGACAGCTGATGATGGAATTGTAACCCAATGGTTTGACAGCTGGCCTTAAACTTGGCAATCCCCCGGCTTCAGCCCATGAAGTAGGTGAGTTTGTAGGCTTCTTGTCAGTCGCCACTCACGAGGTTACTAACTATTGAGGATGTGAAATCACGGCAGCAGATGGATCGAAGTGAGACACTGAGAACAATTTCTATGCTTCCATTTGGAAAACAAGTTTGCTGGCGTGGCCTGTTGTTGTCACCTTACTAGATTGTTAGAAAGCCATACTTCCTGCCAAGTCAATTATCCACTCAGCAAACAGAAGGTACACAATTAAAAACTTTAGTTGAAAACACAGGGGCTGGGAACTGGTTAATATACATAGAAAGGGAACTTGAAAAGGGGGGTATTTGAGGGGTCCATAGACTCCAAAGAGGTGGTGATGGAACATCTGAATGGGGGTGGGGTATTTGAGGGGTCCATAGACTCCAAAGAGGTGGTGATGGAACATCTGAATGGGGGTGGGGTATTTGAGGGGTCCATAGACTCCAAAGAGGAGGTGATGGTACATCTGAATGTGAGGGTAGGGGTGAGGTGGCTTTCCTTCAGTGAACTGAGCACGGAAACTCAGCTCCAGAGTAACAAGACCTGTCTGGCCCTACCCTACTTCTCCATGTTTCCGTCCATGTCCCACCACTGTCTCCCAACAGGCTCCTTCCAGCAAGAGTGATGAACAGTGCTCTCGAACAGAAGCCATTTCTGGGTTCAGCATGGCAGAGAACAGCAGATGAAGGACCTGTCGCCCCAAGTGTGATCAAGTGCTCACTCAGGACCAAGGCTGACCATGAGGCTGGCTCACATCCCAGCATGGCTGTCTCCCTCTGAAGCCCTGTGATTCTGGCTCAGTTGAGATTGGGTTGATTCTCAGAATGGTTACCAAGGAGACCCCGTTGTGTAGAAAATCACTGTGGGGCTAAACATGAAGGGAATTTGGATTTTATCCTAGGCCAAAAGGAACTGTGGAATTATTTAAAGACTAGCATAATCGTATCTGGATTTCAGCTATAAAATGAATATAAAAGGGGTGATTTTGGAAGAAGAGGGACCTATTTGTAATTATTATATTGTTATTATAACAACTGAAGTATTAGATGGTGTCAGAATAGATTGATGAACTATGAAATTGGTTGAAAGGAGATAGATAGGAGATATATATATATCAGTGTGTGATATATATATTTCTTTATAGCATCTATCTGTATATCATCAACAGATTTATGTATTATGTATCAATCTATCAGTCTGTCTTGTCATGTATTTCTATCCTCTCTCTATCTACCCATCTTTGTCTTTGGTCCCCAGGAGAGAAACGATGAAGTAGCAATGAGTAACCAAGAGAATGGTGGCTCCTCCCTGCTTGTCCCTAGACTCAGCTTTATTCCCTGGAGGAGAAACACCCACCAAAACTCAAAGCCTTTTTCTCAACCCAAAATGTGGGTCTCTGAGAAGGATGTACAGGGTGCTAAATCAACTTCAAATTTGAAATAAATAATGTTAGGTAATCCCAAGGAAGAAAGAAAATAAGGAAAGAAAGGGATTTATGTATTCTGTTGGAATTTAAATCCTTATCACATGGGTTAGAGGAAAGCTCTGACTAGCCTCTCAGCCTGCAAAAAAAGACCCCTGTTTATTCTGACCCATTGTACAGCAAAAGTCTGCCAAGTGGCTGGTAAACATGTTTTGTTTTTGTTTTTGTTTTGGAGATTCCTGTGATTCTGTGCTCTGCTGGTTCAGGAATGAACTCAGGTTTTGTGTTTGACTTTTCACAATACAGAATCTAGTAGAAAGTAGGAGATTTACAAGAAGTAGAATTCATTTGGGTAGAGAATGGATGGATGGATGGAAGGATTGATGGATGGATTGATGGATGGATGGATGGATTGACTGGTGGATCTACTGATATGTTGATTGAGTTTTCTGTCCATACACAGAGGTCTACATTAACTATAAACTGATTGGTCCATTAGCTCAAGCTTCTTATTAACTCTTATAACTTATATTAGCCCATTATTCTTATCTGTGTTAGCCACATGGCTCAGTACCTTTTTCAGCGAGGCAGTCACATCTTGCTTCTTCTGTGGCCAGGCCAGGACTGCAGAATCTGCTTCCTTCTTCCCAGAATTCCTCTGTTCTCATTGACCTGCCTCTACTTCCTGTCTGGTTGTCCCACCTATACTTCCTGCCTGGCTACTGACCAATCAGTGTTTATTTAAAATATAATTGACAGAATACAGACAATTGTCTCACACCACTGATGGGTTGACACATAGGGACTTCCATGAAAGAACACCAACTTGTAACACACCATCTATCCATACACATCCTTCTTCAAAGCAGGAAGCCTCTGGTTCTAATCTCCAACACCTTCCCCAGCATCATTTATCACTCCTCCTGGCCCTATAGTCTTCATGGTCACATGATCCTAGCAGATACTGGGGTTTGTTGGAGGAGAGAGCTGCTTGTTGGTTCCCCACTGTTCCGCTATCTTAGACCCAAAATAGTCACACAGAAACCATCTTAATTAAATCACTGCTTGCCCCATTAGCTCTAGCTTCTTATTGGCTAACTCTTACATATTAATTTAACTCATTTCTATTAATTTGTGTATCATCATGTGACAGTGGCATACCGACCAAAGTTCCCAGCATCTGTCTCCAGTGACTTCATGGCTTCTCTCTGACTCTGCCCTTCTTTTCCCCAGCATTCAGTTTAGTTCTCCCTGCCTAACTCTGTTCTACCCTATCAGGCCAAGCCAGTTTCTTTATTAATTAATCAATAAAAGCAACATATAGACAGAAGGACCTTCCACACTAGGGGCTGAAAACCACCTTTCATGTTTTGACCCATATCTAATACCTATACCGTTTCCCTCTGATTGGCTGAATTATAGACCAAATTTTGTCCTCTTACTGACTTTGTTGACAGAGACACAGTTTTCCTTTCCCAGTGTCCCAGATGAGGATGTCATAATTGCGCCTCACTTCTCATTTGGGTGCCAGTCCCAGTATGTAAACACTTAAGAACCCACCTCATTGCCACTTTTCTCATCACTTCTGCAAACATCACCTACTTCAGTTCCTTACGAGCCAGGATCAACTGCTTCCAAATCTTTCTCCTTAACCTGTCTCCCCCTCCTCTTTTTAACAAAGGGCAGCAGCATTTTTAGCAGAACTCATCCTTTCAAATATAAATTTGTCAAAAGCCAAAAAGAAGCCTGGTTCTTCTGAATGAGCACGGGTCAGGCAAAGAAGAGCAGGCTGTGCCACATCCCTGGATTTGTCCTTGAGGCTGCTGGAGCCTCATTTCTGTCATTGTGGTTGTTGCTCTAGGTCAGGCTGCTGATGGCTGCCTGAAGTGGAGGACTCTGAGATGCTGCAGTATGCTCCTTAGTTCGCACTGGGAAGTGGTTGCCCCCTGGCCCTGAAGCAAACGTCTTCCTCCAACCCCAGAGAGCAGTGTTATCTGTGCATAGCACACTTCTGGCATTGCCCCCACCAACAATGACTCTCAGAGGCTGCTGATGACAATATCAAGCTGGTGGGACAGTCTGGTGGGCACCCTAGTGAGTCCAATTCAAGAGAGGAGATCTCATTTGCCATCTCAATCTCTGGGACCTCATAACTTTTATAGATCATTGTTAGAACACCAATGGCAATCTAAGCATACATGTTTAAGTATATATGTTGTTGTATATATATTGTTATATATAAGAATCTTTAATTCTTTTAAATAAAAAAAAACCAATTGGTTAGAACTCTTTATTTAAAGATGAACTAAAGCCTGGCAAGACAGCTTTGGGAGACTTTTGCTGTCCAAGCCTGGAGACCTGAGTTTGATCCCTGAGTCTCCATAAAGGCAGAAATAAAATCAAAACCCACAAAGTTATCCTCTGACCTCTGCATGCATCCATGCTACGGCACACATGGCCCCTGCAACCAGTGCATGTATGTGTACACACACACAATAATTGCGAATTTAAAAAATCAATTATATAAAAATAAATGAGCAAAATGAGAATCTGCCTCACATCAGCTTAAGCATCATTAATGGCTCAACTAAGCCGATAATGGACAAGTGGAAGAAAAATGTACTGCATGGAATTCAAGGATAGTTTGATTTTGTGGCTAACTAATTAAGTCGTCAAGGATTTGCTTCATTTTGTCTCACTGCTACGCTACTGTTGTCTCCAGGCCAATGACAAACTTGACTTGAGCAATTTGTTACCTCCCAACCGTAGACAATGAGGTTGGTTCTGTTGATTTTCCCCAACAAATTCTGAAACTCTCTCTCTCACTTTCTCAGAAGCCCCAGCCAACCTTCCCATGGGAGTCAGATGAGAAATAACCAGTGTTCGTTGATTGGCTTAGATTTGTCGTTGAGGAAGTCATTGAGGAAGGGAATGAGGCATCTAATCTCTGGTTGGTTAACTCTCACGGCTGATGGGAATCACGCTCCACTTTATTCCATGGCTGCTCCACAAAAGAAGAAACAAAGAAGTCTTGTTGGGGATTAACTCTATAGCAAGACTTTATATTTCTGTGAGCCAGATCATTTTGAGTCCTTCTAAAAGCTACAAGCTGGATTTTTGACTATTGATTGCAGATATTCTGGTCTTCACTTTTAAGATCATTGAAGTTACAAAGCAACAGCCAGAGGTGTAGGGCAGAAACTAAACCAGTCTCCAAGCGTTTTCAGGCTTGTTGTAGAATTAAAACACTCACGGGTGAGTACCTAGAATTTGAACCATTCAAATGACTGATTCAAAACACCTAAGGAGGAATATATTTGCATTAAAAAGCATGAGTTCTGGGGAAGCGCCATTCTTCCTTTCTTCCCATGACAGTTGTTTGGGGGAAGCTGTGCTCCCTAGGTGTGCTGGGCTATGACATACTCCAGTTAACACTTGGCTCTTGGCGTCCTGCTCTGCAAAAAGCTAATAGGGAAGACTTAAGTTACAGAGTATGCTTGCTTCCTTCTCTTCTCTGCCCAGCTTTCTTGACTTGGCCCCTTTCAAAAATCTCTTCTGGACCCTCCATTAGGAGGATATGTTCTCCATATTTTGGGATGTTTGTCCCAAAGAGAGGAAGTGGGGGAAGTCTTCTGATAGTACTTACGCTCTGTTGTCCAGTTTCCAAAGTAGTTAAGGGAGAAGTGATGACGAGCTCATCTCTGGAATGTTCTTCTGACTCCAGGCCTTCTTGAGCATGTATCTAGCCGCTGCCTATCTTTGAAGTTTATAGGTAGGTGAGAGAATCAGGAGTAGGGGCTGAGAGATGGCTCAGCAGTTAGGAACACTTACTGCTCTTGCAGAGGACCTGGTTCAGTTCCCAGCATCCATCCAGTGATGTGGGAGTGGTCTCCTGTATTTTGTATTACTCTCATTGGTTGAATAAAGACTCTGTCTGGCTTGTAAGATAGGTCAGCCCTTAGGTGGGTGGAGTAGACAGAACGGAAGTTCTGGGAAGAGAGACGGAAGTGGGCCAGACGCCATGAGCTCCCGTCGTAGATGGATGCAGGTTAGACCTTTCTGGTAAGTCACCATGTGGTGACTTACAGACTTTTATAATGGGTTAGTTTATGAGGTGAGGGCTAGCAAGAAGAGGCTAGAGATGATGGGCCAGGCAGAGTTTGAATGAATGCCATTCTCATGTGGTTATTTCGGGTGCAGGCGGCCAGCGGCTGAGCGGGCCAGCGGCTGGTGGCTGGGGAACATAACCCACACCTCTCCCCTATTTACAACAATCCAGTAGCTATAACTATCAGGAACTCCAGTTTCAGGGCATCCAGCACCCTCTTCTGGCCTCCACAGGCACCAGGCATACATGCAGGGCAAGTACATACATATAGGCAAGACACTCAAACACAGGAAATAAAAACAAATACATATTTACAAAAAAGAAAATCAGGAGTAGAAATGGGAAAGAAAGGAACTCATGTCACAGAGGATCAGAATGACATCACTCCTGGGGGGAGAGACACAAGATAAGGTTACAGCCCCAAGCAAAAAGCCTATCTTCACACTTTAGTTCAGATTTCCCATCTTGCTCTCAACAGACTGAAGGATTTCATTGTCATATTGGCTCTCTAAGCCCATGTCCACCAGGCTATCCTTGATGGATATTTCCTGATCTCTGGGTTTGGTTGACTAGTGTCTCTATGGTAACAAAGAGTGGAGGTGGGGGATACGGCGGGGCCAGCTCAGTCCATTTGTCATCAATTGCCACTGTTTTGTTCTGCCTGGTGTGCGCTCGCAGTTGTGCCCCAGAACAGGCACAGCAGAGCTGGGGGACTTGGGGGAAAGGCTACCGTCACCTTCTGAAGCTGGGGTGTGGCACAGCTCAGAGAATGAATTGCCTTCAGAGAGAGAGAGACCAGAGGTGTGCACACCGCATCGGAACACCCATCTGCTCTGGGAGAACACTTTTCTCTGACTTGGTGTCATGTTCAGGAGGGAGGGTGCGTTTGCATCATACCGAAGACCTTCAGCTCCTGGTTGACGGATCGAAAGGTGAGGTATCACGCGTGATGGTGTGCTGCCTGCACGTATGTATGTCTGTGTCACACTGGAGTCATAGAGTGTTGCGAGCTGCCACGTGGGGGCTGGGAATTGAACCC
>JAQHUG010000141.1:3153259-3173077 GCA_028555095.1 Dicrostonyx torquatus | reverse complement strand
TCCTCTCCTCTTCCTTTTTTTTTTTTTTTTTTTTAAGGCATGGTCTCTCATCGACCCAGGGTTCTCCAGATCAGTTGGGTTGCTGACTAAAGAACCCAAGGGGATTTGCCTATTTCTGCCTTTTCAGCTCCAGGATTACGAGTGCAGGCTACCACACCCAGCAATTATTTTATGTGGGCTGTGGGAATCAAACTGTTTCTCGTGCTTGCAAGGTAAGTCCTTTACCAGCTGAGCCACCTCTTCAGCCCTCCTGCCCTGAGCCCCAGGGGGTAGGATTGCGTTCCAGAAGCGTCCTTCAGTTCGCCCTCTTACCCTGTGTGTTCTTTGTTGCCTTTGGTTGGCCTCTCCCTTTTCCTAATTCTCGTGCCTCCTTCCACACCTGCGTTCATTCACAGGGTCTCAGGCTTTACCTTAAACCTGCCCAGAGTTCAGATTATCCCTAAGCAAATGACCCGAAAGACAGCAGTGAGCAAGGGCAGTCGGGTTATGCAAAACACGCTAGGCTTTCTCTGAAAATTCCCTCGTGTAGGCTTCTGCAGTTTTGTGGGCAGCTTTAGCCTTCAAATCTTCCCATCCTCTCCAGTTACTCCCCCTGGAGACCTGAGTGCCCTTTGTCTTGTCTTTCTGAGATCCTCTTTTTTTATCCTCCACCCTCCTGGCTCCCATCTCAGCACTCTGGTCTCTTCCCTCACCCGGACTGGGGCCTAGTGCCTTCTCTTTTCTTTCCCTTGCTCTACCCTTCCTGCTTTCTCTGCCAAGCCATGAGCCATGCAGAAACTTTCATGGTCCCTGAGTCAGTCTGGTCTCTGCTGTACACCCCACAAGGTACTCCCAGATATGCCCTGACTTCTGATTAGCTGTACTTTTCTTAAAGTGTGTTCATTGGCTAGACATTTGAACCCCGTCTATGGCTGCTGGGAATGTAGGAAGGCGCATCCTTCGGCAGCATGGCAGACACACTCTGAAGGGGTAATTTTCAGTAGGTCGTTCTATTTTTAGGAATTTGTCTCAAGGAAATAAGCAGACAGCTGCACACAGATCTGTGCAGAAGCAGCAGAAGTGTGGTGTCATTTGCATCGTTGCCTGACTATTTAGGGGAAAGGGGGAACAATGACAGTTAATATTATCATTATGTGATTCTTGTTCAGGCAACCATATAGTTGAAATTTCATATTCTGTATGAATTTCATGACTGTATCCTGTCATGCGTAGAGGATACAGTCTAACAACAGATGTCTTGGGCCTTTGGCTCTTGCGATCTTTCTGTCCTTTCTTCTGTGATGTTTCTCTGAACCCCAGGGGTTAGGGTTGCATTTCAGATGCATCTCTTTGGGTTGGGTGCTCTGACTTCTTTCTCTTATTCTCTCTATTTTGGCCAGCTGTGGGTCTCTGTAACAGTCTCCATCTATGCTATCTGTGGGTCTAAGAATAAGTATTTAGAATACAGTTAGAAATTATATTTGTTTAAGGAAATGGCAAGAGTATGTTCTCCTCTGGAGTCTATGACCTCCCTGTAGGTAGTTGGCTAGATATACAGTACCAGGCGTGAGTTTCCTCCTGTTGAGCCGGTCTTCAAGGTAAATGCCATGTGATCTGACCCCTAGGCAAAGAGCTGTAGGCGATCAGTGCAGAGAGAGGGGGTTTCCTGTAGGAATGAGTTCCCGAATAGGATTCCAATCCCAGGACTAAATGGACTCAAAAGGTTTTGTGTGTGTGTGTGTGTGTGTGTGTGTGTGTGTGTGTGTGTATGAGAGAGACAGAGACACACAGAAAGAGAAAGAGACAGAGACAAGAGGAGGAAGAAAGAGAGACCATTGAGATGGTCAGCTAGTAAACGTACCTGTCATTCCAACCTAGTAACCTGTGTTTGAACTCTGGAACTCACAGAAACATAGACGGAGAGAATTTATTCCATAAAATTGTCCTCTGACCTCCACATGCAGCCATGTACACACGCTTCTTCCCTAAAAGAAAAAAAAAAAAGAAGAAGCCAGGCGGTGGTGGCGCACGCCTTTAATCCCAGCACTCAGGAGGCAGAGGCAGCCGGATCTCTGTGAGTTCGAGACCAGCCTGGTCTACAAGAGCTAGATCCAGCGCAGGCTCCAAAGCCACAGAGAAACCCTGTCTTGAAAAACAAAAACAAAAACAAAAAAGAAAAAAGAAAAAGAAAAAATGAGAATGAAAGGAGGGGCTAGAGAGACTGCTGAGCACTGGCTGCTTTCCCAGAGAGCCCAGGTGTAGTTCCCAGAACCCACATGGTG
The DNA here is from genome assembly GCA_028555095.1 of Dicrostonyx torquatus. NCBI lineage: Eukaryota > Metazoa > Chordata > Mammalia > Rodentia > Cricetidae > Dicrostonyx > Dicrostonyx torquatus. Next base: position 3,170,816 of record JAQHUG010000141.1, on the reverse strand, counting down.
TCTCACAAACATCTGTAACTGCAGTTGCAGGGCATCTGATGCCTTCTTCTGTCCTCTTTGGGTGCGGTATGCATGTAGTGCATAGATAGATATACATGCAAGTTAGACACTAATACACACTAAAAATAAAAATTAAAAAGAAGAAAATAAGACAAAAAGAAAAACCCTCTTCTGTCCAATTATGTCAGTGGTATGATAAAATGGTAGGAAACCATTTAAATACAAAAGCTATTTACTAATGTGAAAAATGATTCTGGTATTTTTCTATGTCCAAAGTACTGAGTGATAGGTAATGTTTATAATACTTATAATATTATTCAAATGCAAAGAGAGATAGACTAAAAATGTCCCTCAATAATGGTCATAAATTGCAGTCCCTGACTGTGTGTGTGTGTGTATTCATGTATATCTGCGTGTGCATGTGTTTACATGTGTATATGTGTGAATGTATGTATATGGATGTATGCATGTGTGTGAATGTGCATGTGTGTGTATATATGTCTGCATGTATGTGCAAGTGTGTATATGCATGTGTGTATAGGTATGTGTGCATGCATGTATAGGTCTGTAGGTGTGTGTGCATATGTGTATGTACATGTGTGTATGTGTATGTATGTACATGCTAGTAGCCTTACTGATAGCCAGTTAGTTTCATTTTTTCCCCTTTCTATTAAGTATTTTAAGCATATGTATTGTGTAATGGACTAACCCTACAAAGCAATAAATAGTAAATTTATAGTGTGCGGAGGCAAAGCAATTTAAAACATATTTAAAAATAATAATATCCTGTCCTCTTCAGCCCCGTGGCTTTTGTTAATCTCGTCACTGTGGCTGCAAGTTTCACACCCCCACATGGCCGAAAAACATTCTCCATTTATATTTCTCCTGCAAGGGAGGAGGAGAGGGTAGGAGCCAGAGGCCAGGGTCTGACTCCCCCTTCCTGCTAAGCCAGTCTCCTCCTCTGCAACTGAAGCGGGGCTAATGTGCTGAGGGCAGGAGCACTGGGGAAGGGCTGGACAACGATGGGAAAAGCACCTTGGGAATGGCAAATGGCGAAGCACTGTGTGGTGTGAGGGACTGCGATTTATGGACATTATTGAGGACCTCCGAGGTTAACACGGTGGACTGTTGCCAATGCGAGGACCTGGCACCTTTTCAGCCTCACCCTGGTGTGGAAGCCGCCCAGGCTGCACAGGGTTGGAGCCCCATAGAGGCTGGCTGTGCAGATGAAGGGTTGACAGGCCTTCCCTACCGCCCCCAGCACTTCCCTGAGCTTCTGAAGCATTGCTTAAGTCTGGAAGTCCCGGATAAGATGCTGTCTCAAGCAAGCTTATCTGATGGCCTCCTGGAGACTTCAGAGCTGCCTTGCTGTCTCTGATCCTCTGTAAGATCTGAGCAGTCCCCAGGAGCTGAGTCCCTTGGTAGATGATAAGGAGGTAGGCTTAGCCTGGGGAACGAATGTGTGTGTGTGTGTGTGTGTGTGTGTGTGTGTGTGTGTGTGTTCATAAGCTCTCTGGATAAAAGCAGGGGCCTACTCATGTGTCTTAAAGTGAGTCAAGACCCAAATCCACCTACTCAGGTTCTAAACAGTTTGAGTGGGAAGGAAAGAGTCTGGGAAGATGTCTAGTGTGACCAGGGATAGATGCCAGGCTCCAAGACAATGCCAGGCATGTAGGGCAAGGCTCCATGCCTCCCTTACCATGGTTTACTCATGGCCTGTGACAGAAAGGGCAGCCTGGAGATGGCCTTTCGGAAGTGTTAGAGGTAAATCCAGGCGGCCTTGGAAACATGGGGGCATGAGAGCCGGAGGAGACCGTTTGCTGCAGCTTGGTTTGGCCAGCCTGGTGGAACCTGTCAACAGCTAGAATGTGAGGTCAGATGGGGCTGGAGGGCTCTTTACTATCACCAGGCCTTGTATCTCACAACCTCTTGAGTCATCCATGATGAAACCCGTTATCAGCCTGGGAGGAGGCAGCCTCAGGAGAATAAGGCTCCAGTCGAGAGCCTCATTTTGAGTAAGGCCACATCCGGAAGGACTGGCCAGGATGACTTAGCTCCTATCCATGCTCCAAGATAACCAAACAAGTTGCATGGCTGGAGGGAATTATTGAATACTCTCCATCTGGGAGCAGGGGAATGGCGGTAAAGCCAAGCTTGCTTAACCCTTTGAATACCAGGCTGTAGTCCTCCTGGGCTTCATCTTCCTCCTCTTGTAGCCGCCACCCGACTCTTCAGAAGGAATGCCTGCTGAAGGTTGAGGCAGTTGAGATTAGGAGGGCTGCTATAAGGCTGGGAGTGATAACCCGGTGGGGTAATTGGAGCTTTGGCAGAGATGTTCTAGAAAAAAAGAAACATTTGCTGTCCTCCAACAGGATGCTGGGGAGATAGGGGGAAGGCAAGGATAACCTATACCTTGTGTGTCTCCAAAGACTTCAAGGCCACCCGGGATTGCATGGGGGAGAGGCTGGCCTTTGGAGTCAGTTTGTGAGTGACGGGAAGGTGTTAGCCACCCTAGATGGTTATCCCAGGCTTGGAATGATGAGGGAGGCTGGAATTTTGAGTGTAGCCTTGAAAGGATATTTCAGTCCACAGCAGGCCTGGGCTGGGAGTGGTGTAGGAGGGTAGCACAAGCAAAAAGAGCCTGTTGTGTATCCACCAGCTGGGAATTGCTACTTGAATGGCAAAGGAGAAAAGATATGCCCGATAGTATTCGTGGGCTTGTTTTCTGTCTTCTTAACCCCATAGCCCTTACTCAAAGGACCCATCTCAGGAGGGCTGCAAGAGGAGCCCCCTCCAACAGGAAATGAAGTATTGAGCTGAGGGGAGCCCTGCACCGGAACCCAGGGATCTCATGGCCTCTCCTTAGGCTAGCATAGCATAGCATAGCAATGGTGGGAGAGAATTACACATTTGAGCTCACTACCAAGATTTTGAATAGGCAACTAGGAACCTGTCACTAACTGAAAAAAACAAGGTATCTCTCATAGAAGATTTTGGCCTATTTCATGTTTCTTGCTTCAGAAGGGGATTGAGGGGGTGTTGCTCTGTTTTCAGAGTGCATGTCTAGCACAAATCAGAGATTTGATTCCCAACACTGTGCATAGCAGGCATGGTAGCACATGCCTGTAAGGCCAGCTTTGAGGAAGCGGAAACAGGAGATTCGGGATTCAGTTTAAGGTTCACAGCCAGGCTGTGATGCATGAGATCCTTTCTCAGAAAACAGAGGAGGGACTGGAAAGATGGCTCACTGGTTAAGAGCACATAGAGCTCTTGTAGAGGACCCCAGTTTGGTTCCCAGCATCCATTCCGGGCGGCTCACAGTGATGCAGGACTCAAGCTCCAGGGAAATTCAATTCCTCTAGGATGCCTGTGATTAAGTGCACAAGCCCACGCACGGATGCATAATTTAAAATAAATCTTTCTTAAAGGGACATTCAATTCAAATGTCATGAAAGTAACCCACTTGGCAGTTCTGTGAAAATCTGAATAGTTTTCCTTTGAGTTTTAAGTGTGCTCTTTTTCCAATGTCCTTTTAACCAAGGAACCATGGAAATAGCCAGGGTTGGTCCTTCACATCGAACTTTTAAATGTTGTTCCTCCTGTGAGCCATTCACGGTCAAGTTTGCGTGTTGATTTAGAGCTGTCAATATATATATATATATATATATATTTTATATCACAGAGCGGTGATGTGCCGAACCTGATGACCCAGGTGTGTAATCCTGGCTACTCCTAAGGTCGAGGCAGGAAAATAACAAATTCAAATCCTGCTGGTCTACGGAGTGAATTCAAGGCCAGCTTGATCAATTTAGTGATACCCTGTTTCAAAAGGAAAACTCAAAAGCCCCATGGTAGAGAGGCTGGGGGAGGTGGGGACTGGAACTGGTCACACTTGACCCAGAGTTCTGAAGGACAGTGACTCTCTCTGGCTGATAGTACAGAAAGAAAAGAGTGAGAGAAAGAGGAAACTCCAGAGAGACATGGGCACTCGGCACAAGACGATCCGGTCAGCCCTCCTCTCCCCACCTAGAGAGTCAGCTTCCAGTTCTGAAGCCCTGGAGACGCTTGTGTTTTGTATGAATAAGGGAAGCTGTTTCCCTAACATCCTTTCAAAAAGAAATAAATAAAAGGCTATTGTATCATTTTACAGATGTTGCTTGCAATGGGCAAAAGTTTAGAGCTCTGTGTTTTTTTCTTCTTTAATAATATTTTTCTTAATTCGCTGAGAATTTAGTAGTATGTATTTTGATTATATTCAGCCTTTCCCCTATGACTTCTCCCAGATCCACCATCATCTCCCTACCCCCCCAGCTTCAGATTTTCTCTCTTTGTCTTTTTTCTTAGGCCCATGGAATCCAGTTTATGCTGCCCAAATACTCTTGGATATGGGGCCTGCCCTGGAATGTGACCAGGGGTCACACCCCCTAGAGAAAACTGCCTCTCCCTCTCCTAGAAGCTATCAATTGCCAGTAGCTCCCTAGCTGGGAGTGAAACTTATGCCCACCTTTCCCCCTCCATAGTAGGGTTTTGTTTAGCTCAAACTTACATGGATCTTGTACATGCTATCATATTTACTGTGAGTTTATCTGTGTAAATGCCTTGTTGTGTCCAGAAAACACTATTTCCTTGTAGCCATCTGCCACCTCTTGTTCTTACAGTCTTCCCATCTCCCTGGGAAGGATCCCTGAGCTTTGAGAGGAAACAGTATGTTATAGATGTCCCACTAGGGCTGAGTCATCCATGGCCTCTTATTTTCCTCACATTGCTCTGTTCTGGGTCTCTATGTGAATTGCCATCTATTGCAATGTAGAACGTCTCGGATGCACTAAACTATGGGTCTAGAAAGGAATGATTTGGAGTCATTTCAAAGTCATGTCCATGTAACAGAATCAAATGAATAGGTTCTCTCCCCTAGGTCCAGCGATCATCCAGTCACAGGTTCTTGGCCCTCATAACTATTCCAGGTATGGGTTGCATCTCATGAGAGCAGGCCTTCAATCCATTCAGGAGTCCATGGTCACTCCCGTAACATCCTGGCCCATATTGTACCAGTGAGCACATTTTTCCCAGACAGTCATTACCGTAGCTTCCAGGGTCTCCAGTTATGTAGGACCGATGAATTACTTCTCACGTCTGGTAGTGTGTCTCAGAATCTTCTAGTACTACCAGATCCAGTCAGTGGAAAGTAAGCTTCCAATTCACTACTCATTGGATTTCTTCATGTTCTATGATTCCAATTTGTGATGTCTCCCGGAACAAGATCGTACTGTCAAATCCTGGAGGGCAGCCAAGACCAATCTCAAGACCCTATAATGTTTGCGGCTTATGGAATCCAACTAGCCTGCAATTTAAAAAGAGGTAAAACATTCTGGGTACTGTTTTGTTTCGCTTCGTTTTCCATTCAAAATCTGATCAGAAGGCAGGAAATAAGAGGCAATGGAGAGTTTCAGGGATGTAAAGATTCCACGAACAACTTACCACTATTCCTAACACCTTTCGTGTAACAAGAATAAGCTGCAATCAGCACCATCACTACCATCTTTACCACCATCAGCATCACTACCACCATAACTACATCATTATATCAGCCCCGTCACCTCCACCGTTGCCTTCACCGTCATCACTACCACTGACCTTAAGACCCATCACCTGCACCACCATCACTTCCATCACCATGGCTGATGTCATCATATAATAAACATCCATAACACTCATCATGTCTTCCTGCCATCACAATCACCATCATTATCAATCACCATGACCACCATCACCATCACCACCATCATAGGACCCACCACCTTCACCATCACTACCCTATCATTACCACCTCCACCATTACAACACCACCATCTGTAACACCCATCACCTGCATCGTTACCACTACCATCCACAACACCCACCACTGCCACCATCATCACCGTGATCATCACCACCATCTCTGCTCCCAGCAATACCACTGCATTAAACACTGCCACTTCACCCTCCCAATCCCTTCCACCACCACTAGCAGGTAGCCCTTAGAAACTCCAAAGTTAAGGGCTGCCAATCTTACCTAAGCAATGCATGCCAGATTATTGGCTAGGTGGGCCTGAAGGTGAGTCCTGAGGCAATCTGAAAGCTTTCGGGAGGCATTAATTTAGCATTAGGTTTCTGACCTTGGACCTGGAAAGCCCCATTCTCCTCTGTCATCTCTCTGTAGACTTTCTATCATCTACATGAAATGGGGACAATCAAAACCCAAGGCCCTCTAGAGCAAAAATCCACCCTGTTATCTGGTTCATAGAAGATGCTAAAACATCCTTCTTCTGTCCCTTTTCCTTCAGTTCCTCCCTCTTCTCTTCTTTGTTCCTCCCATGTTCTTTCTTATTATCACTCCTAGATCTTGGGTTCTCATCCTTTTCAAACTTCTGACTCAGAGAACCGTTAGTAGAGGTTAATGTTAAATCTCTATAACTATTCCTTTAGAACCTGACATCTATGTTCATTGCATACTGGCCATTTTCCAAAAGAAGAGAGACATTAGACCAATGAAAAGTGATGAACACAGTGACAGAGGCCCGGAAAGGAAGATCCAGTTCTTCCCGAGAATGTCATCAGGTCCCATGTGAGGGGGTTAAATGTAAAAGGTTGGGCCTGGCTTTTGTGTCTTGCAGGGGAGCTCATGGGTAAGCAGGCAGGGGAAGGCTGAGCTTTCCTGAAACGACTAGCCAGTTTTGTAGTGCAGCTGCTCGCTGGAGAACTGGCTCCGGGGAGCTGTTTGCTTTGGCCAGATGTACTACACGGAAACAGTAGTAGGACAATGTCAGGGGAGTGGTGGGGACAGAGAGATAGGGCCCTGGTCACTTTCAACAGAGAGAAACGTTTTTTCTTTCTAGGTGGCTTCGGTCCCCCTGGGCAGCCTCAAACTGTGACTAGAGCTCAGGACACCAATACCGGGGCCGAGTGTGGTAGGAAGAGCCGCCATCTAAAATGTGTCGTGGAGCGGTGGGTGGTGCGCCTTAGGGAAGTTGAACAGGGGTCAAGAAGAGCAAGACTTTGGTTTGCTTTGCCTGTCTCATTTGGGTTGAATTTTCATGAGATGGTAATGAGTTATGGTTAATAGAAGATTGATTTCAACTCAAGAGAAGAGATGATGTTGGACTAGGGATAGGAGCAGTAAGGCCAGGAGAGCGGGTGGAGTGGGCTGGGGGAGGTGAGGAGGGGTGCGGGGGTATCTTAGTGGTTGCAGATCCAACAACAGCTTCCAAATGTCTGGCTTACCACTTCTACCTCTATTGCAGTAATAAAGGAGTAAGGTTTGCTGAGCATTGGGTACTGCTCTATGAACTGGGTGCTGATACCATCACACGCAAACCTTCAGTCTTTTCCACCTGACTTTTTTGAGATAGAGTCTCATGGAGCCTCCTAGTCTTGAACTCACTATGTAGTCAAGGATGACCAAGCGCTTGTCTTTATAGGTATGTGCCACTGCTCCTGGTTTATTGGAAGCCGGGGATGGAGCCCATGGCTTCATGAGTACTAGGCAGACCTTACCGACTAACTTACACCCCCAGCTCCAACGTATTCAGGCTTTAAAAATCCATTTAAAGATGGCTAGCCCAGAGCCTACACAGGTTGAATGAGGAATAAAATATGGAGCAGACCCTGTCAACCCACAAGCCTTAGTAGCCTTGCTATTGCTTTATAGAGAGTGGCAATGATTGCTTTCCCAGCAAGTTGTTCACCTTACCCTAAGGACTACCCAAGGGTGGGACCAATGAGGCTGAAGATACCACACATGATCACACGAAGGGACAAACTTCTTCATGAGCTTTCTTCTTGGGCTCTGGCCTCATGAGCAACTGTGAGTGACAAGAACCTTCCACAGGAGCTCAGTCAACTGAGGGGATCCTGGATTATGACGGGTCTTCTTCTAGAAGACAACAGATCTCTCTCTCTCCTTTGCTCTCTCCATCTCTCCATGTTCATGTGTGTGAGTACTTGCACATACGTGTGCACGTATATACGGAAGCCATGGGTCAATGCTGTGTATATTTCTTGATGATTCCCACCTTAGTTTGAGAGGCAGGGTCTCTTACTGACCTGGAAGCTCATCAGTTAGTTAGGCTGGCCAGTCAGCAAGCCCTGGAATCTGCCTTTCTGTCCTCAGTGCTGGCATTACAGACATTCTGCATTCAGGTTTTTCCATGGGTCCTCAGGGATCAAACTCGGGACCCCAGGCTTGTGTGGCAAGTACTTTCTGGCCAAACCATCTCCCTAGTCCCTGTTCTTGGTCTCTTGATCATGGACCTCACTGTCCTCTGGAGATTATAACTATGGAGAAGGATTTCCCAGCTCACTCAGTTCTTTATGAGACTCAACAGGGCTGGGAGGGAAGCCAGGGTCATGTGGATGCTACAATTACCCAAGGGTCTTAGGATGTGTAAAGAGGGGACCAGAGACAGGATCAACGTGTCTGTCATGTAAAGAGAAATCCAACTGAGTCAATTTCCTCTTCTCTTCTGGGAACCACACACTTGGTGCTCCTTGGCTGTCTTGCCACCAGCTGATCCCTACAGAAGAGCTCAAAGCTCCCAGAAACTGTCTAGGGAGCAGGTCTAGGCTTGAAGGCTCTAGCCCTGACTGACCCCATCCCCTTGTTCTGCTGGAATCCTCTGCTTTCCCCCTTTCTCTAGACCAACTCTGTGGATGTTCTGAGGTTGGGTCTGGGGAGGGGATCAAAAGAAGGGTATATACACTTTTGACAAGTGCAAAAAGAGGCAGATGTACCTGACGCATGCTCAGTGGCATGAAGAAGGACTCTCAACAGGTTACAGTTAATGGCCAGTGAGGTGGAGGCGACTGTGGCAATATGCTTCCCTTTTGTCCCATTGCTCCTAGTTCCTGGACTTCAGTAAGGTTTCCTGGTGGCGAAAGAGGCATTCCACAGACCCATAAGCAAAGATTGGTGCTCGTGGCCTCCTGTAGTGTGTTTTTCAGCCCACAGTGGAGGTCCAGGGATTTGTAGAAACAGTAGGGTACAGAAGCAAAATCACCTAGCAGCAGGAAACTCGCCAAGGTTTAATCTTCGTAGACTCCAGGATAAAATTAGAATGAAACACCTGCCTAGCACATGCAATGACCTGGGTTTGGATGATTCCCCAGGACCATTTTTTAAAAAGGGGGGGGGAAAATTAGAGACACATGAAGCATGAGTAACCGAAGGTCTTGCAAACTGTCTGTAGTTAAGATAAACCCCCAGGCACCTAAGCCACCTACCTGAGCCTCAGAGGTGGTCAGCATTGGATGTGTCCAAACTGTTGAAAGATGTTTGCTTCCTGGCCATTTGAAGACCCTGGAAAGCCAAAAGTGCCCTCCCCTTCGAGAAAATCTTTGATTTCCATGTCTGAGGTCATGTTTTGCTACGTAGCCCGGATTGGCCTCAAACTCAGTCGTTCAGCCTCAGCTTTCCGGAAGCTGCTGTGAAGCACTCTTTTTCAAGTTGCTGTGTCCCCTTGCTCTATGAGGTGACCAGGGCTGCTGGTCGTGGATCTCTGCCTCTGCACAGGCGCTGGAGTTGTGCAGCCTTCCCATGGCAGGGTGCTGTCTATGGGCAGGAAGATTCCAGAAATCCCCAGTACCTTTTCTCTCACCTCCGGTGAAAGATAATGGGAAAGAAAAGATGAAAACCGAACCAGTCATAGGATGTGGTAGGAGAGTCCAGACTTGAGGTGACATAGAAACCATGCCTCTGTGACCACACCTCTGTGGACCAGGAGGCTTTAAACTGGAGTGGTAACCCTGGCCCCTTTCTACTTCCTCTTACCATCATCGGATTCTTTTCTCACTATTGATTAGTGTACCTGTTAAGCCACACAGAACTCTGTTTTGTTTTTTGAGATAAAAATCTCACTATCTCAAGCTTACAATCTCTTCCCTGTCCCAGTCTCCCCAGTGTTGGGATTTCAGGCATGTGTTTGGCTAGGAACCCAGAATCTAAAATCCTAATTTCATGTTACTTTAATTGATAAACATTTCCCCACCACCACCAGTGAGTCTCAGTCCGTAGCTCAGGCTGGCCAGAAACTCACTATGTAGCCCAGGCTGTCCTCAAACTCCCAGCAATCCTCCTGAGAACTGGGATTATAGGTTTGATTCAGCACACTAGTGTTAAAGACCCAAGCTTTATAAAGAACATGAAGTAAACAACTAAGGACTCTGGAACTTTCAATGCTGGAGTAAGGACCATCGCTTTCAAGGATTGGAATTGGCACTAAATCCCAATGCTGCGTGTTTACTGGTGTATTATTGTGCTCTGGGTTTCTCTTTGACCATAATGCCCGGGAATAGGTAAATGAACCAGGTAGTTTGATAAAGGAACAGCTCGGAACAGTTTTAGAAGCCAGCCAGACTGGCCAGGCCTGAGGGTCTAGCCTCCTGTTAGGTCAGGACCTAAAGACTTTTCCTATGAACTATGCCCGTTTGTACATCCATGAAAGACTGGCCACTGTCTAATGCAGTGGTTTGCAACCTGTGGGATATGACCCCTTTGGAGGTCAGACATCTCTTTCATAGGAGTCGCATATCAGATATCCTGCATATCAGATATTTATATCAGGATTCATAACAGTAGCACAATTAAAGTTATGAAGTGTTAATGAAAACAATTTTATAGTTGGGGGTCACCACGGTATGAGGAGCTGTATTAAAGGGTCACAGTGTTAGGAAGGTTGAGAACCACACTCTAGCGGCTTGCAGAAGCCCTGGTGCTAGTCCAGGAATTGAATGGATATTCCTCTCTCTGCCCAGACCTCCTCCCTGTCCCCTAAAGTGGCCATCACTGCTGTAGAAACACCTTCAGCAAATATTAGCACAAGCTAACTCTAGCTCCAGCTGCCTCTTGCTCACCGCGTCATCCCAGTATTTGATGAGCCTACCCTTAGGTGCTGGCACCCAGCAGAGATTTATAGAGAATTTCAGTACTGGGAGTGGTTTGAAAATATTTTGTGTCCCACGTCCCCTCCTGGGAGAGAGAATGAATGGGACAGGGGATAGGCCCGTCTCCCTGCTAGGGCGCTGTATCCCTCTTCTGTATCCTTTTCCCTTGGACCAGTCTATAAAGAGCTATTATTTTAGGTGTCCGAGCTTCTGAGCAGTAGAGGTTGAACAAAACTACTGCGGGCGGGACAAATCCTCAACCTTAATCTTGGCCCTTGAAGTGAGAGCTGTTTGAATACGAGGTGCTCTTTATGCAAATCCCATGCAAATCAGGGCAACTGGATTAACTGAAGGGGGTGGGGAGGTGGGCATGTGGAAGTCTCATGCTTCCCAGCGCTGGGGTGAGCTTCAGATGAGGGGTTTTGCTTTCTTTTTTTTAAGTGTCATTTATTTATTTATTGTTTTGAAACTCCTGCACCAGCAGCCTCAGCCAGGACGATGTCACTGTCCCAACTTGGCTCTTTGTATCTGCGGAGCCTGCGGTTGAAAAGGGAGGCTTGTTATAAACTCTGCCTAAAGGGCCCTCTTTTGAGTCTACCACACCTTAAAGTGGCTGGCCAATGGTCCTTGCAAGGAGTGAATGTGGGGAGATGGCCAGCAACAGGAAAGGCTCTCTCTAGGGACTCTGGCTTAGGCAAGATCAGGGGGTCTCACCAAAACAAGGGCAGAAACAGCAGCTCCTTTGGGGTGGGAATCCTTGGTGTGTAGGAACAGAATACCCTATTTGAAAACACAGCCAGTTGCCATTTGACATCCTTGGAGACTTAGGCTCAGCCACTCAGCTTGCATATTTATGCAAAACCAAATGCAAATGAGCCCATTGAACTCTTTGTCTCTCTCCTGCCAAGCTGGAATCCTGGGTTCCTGACAGTATCTTCTATGCCTTTGTCCCCTCCTAAAGAGCTTTTTTAAAAGTAGGACATGGCATCCCCATAGGCTCCTGCGTGACATTCAACTCAATCACTGTGTTTACTGAGACCCTACTAAGTGCCAAGTACCACAGTGGGTTGCAAAGAGCTAAAAGGAAAAAGTCAAGTGTTGGTCCCTGAAGAGTTCATGCGAGCTCATGAGATTTCCAGTTCTGGGGAGTCTCTTAATTATTCATTCAACAAACAGGTATGAGGTGCCTACTGTATGTCTAGCTAGCAACTCAGCACTGGGGACCCAGTAGGAGAGGGTTTTGCCTTTATGCGTGTCCATCCTAATGGAAGAGGCAGGCAAAATGAGATGGCCATATGGGCAAGAATGAGGCGTTTACAGGCAGGGATAACGACAAACAAAAAAAGTAAGTGGGATAATGTTTTACTATGACTATAACGTGCATGGGCCTAGGTGGGTAAGTATTAATATTTGTTAGATCCCACTTTTAGATTAATTTGAAGCAACCACAAAGAGGACAAAGGGCAGGAGATAGCTTTTGCTTATTATCTATACCTCGAGGTTTGCCTTAAATGCTATAAGGATCCCATTAGCCAAGGAATCCCATAAACTCTCTCTCTCTCTCTCTCTCTCTCTCTCTCTCTCTCTCTCTGTGTGTGTGTGTGTGTGTGTGCTCACGTGCATATGGAAGCCAGAGGATGTTCCTTCTCAGGCTGCTGATCTTTCAGTCTCCCAGTACCCTGGGTCCCTCCAATTCAGCTAGGTTGGCTGGCCAGGGATCTTCCCGTCTCCTCGTTCCATCATTAGAATTATCACACATACTGATGATGCTACCCTTTTATTTCTTCTTCACATATGTGTAAATGCGTGTACGCATGTTCACGTGGGTGTGTGTGCACGTGTGTGCGTGTGCTTGTGAAGGCCCAGGGTTGATATCAGGGATTTTCTATTAATCTTCCACCATATTGAGGCAGGGTCTGTCAAACCCAGAGTGCTTTGATACAGATAGTTTCTAAGCAGACTGTGTGTGCAGTTAGAGCAGGGCCACCACACCCACCTAGTCTGTATGTATGTATGTATGTATGTATGTATGTATGTATGTTTTGGTCTTTTTGACACAGAGTTTCTCTGTATAACAACCCTAGGTGTCCTAGCTCTGTAGACCAGACTGACCAGGAACTCACAGCAATCCACCTGCCTCTGCCTCCCAAGTGCTGGATTAAGGGCAGGTGCCACCACCGCCCAGCTCACCTCACATTTTTATGGGTTCTGGAGATCCAAAATCAAGATCCTCTTACTTGTGCAGCAAGTGGTCTGGCCATTGACCATCTTCCTGCTCCAGTTCTCTTGTTACATGGATTCTGCAGGCTGACTAGAGCTCAAGACATCACGCTGTGCAAAGGTTGAGAAGCACCGTGGGCACATGACGGGAGCTACTCAGGAGAAAGCCAGAGCTGATAATGTTTTTTTGAGCTCAGAGCACACACTGAGCTTGTTCCAGAACCTGACCCAGCCTCAGTTTACTTCCCAGTGTTTCATGAAACCCTCAGTTCCAGTTAAGTGAGGCCTTTGAAACTCCCGGAAGAGGTGGGAAGGGGACTCTTCTGCAGGCAAAGAACTGTGTGTGAACTTGGCAGTTTGGGGACAGCAGCAGGGTATGGCCAAACCTTTGAAGCCTACTCGCTTATGTCAGAGACGGTTCTCTGGACAGAGTAAGGGATTATTTTATTTCATTAATTTATTGATTTTTACTCTGCAATTTAAATTATTTATTTATTGTGCTCTCTCTCGTTCTCTGTGTATGTGTGTGTACGTGTATGTGTGTGTATTTTGTGTGTGTGTGTGTGTGTGTGTGCATACAGTTTATTTGGAGCGTATGTTGAGGTCAGAGGACAATTTTCAGGAATCAAGTCTCTCCTTCCATCATGCTGAGGCAAGGCCTCTTGTTTTCTTACTGTGTTCCAAATTAGCAAGACTATGAGCTTTCTGGTGATTCTCCTGTCTCCAATAGGGATGCTGGGATATTCCAGTTGTGTGCTACCACATCTAGGTTTTTTTTTTATGTGAGTTCTCTGGTTGTCAGGCTTCCGTAGCTAATGCTTTTAGCCACTGAGCAATCTCCTGGGTCCTATTTAGTTGTTTTTATGGATGTTTTGAGACAGGGTCTGGTGTAAGGCAGGCTGGCATCAAGCTTGCTAAGTAGCAGATGCTCATGAACTCCGGATCCTCCTGCCTCCACCTTCCAGATGTTGGGGTGATAGTTCTTGCATCAGCACACCCACTCTGTGCAGGACTGGTGTGCCAGCCCCGGCTTCTGCGTGCTGGGTAAGATCTCTGCCAACTGAGCTTCCCACCTGTGTGAGAGAGTCTTATTCTAATCCCAGGATTCTTCAGCGTAGGCAAAGAAATATATACCAACCAGTCAGCGAGCAGAATAAGGTAAAGAGGGGCAGCCCATGGATTTGGACAGAAGAGGGAATCTCAGCACTGTCCACTAGCTGTGTCATAGTAATCCAGCTGTTTAAGTGGACTCTTCTTAGACGTATGGTAAGTGAATAATAGTGTACTCTTCATGAACGTTGTGAGCCTTTCTCTGTTTCCACGCAGGACAAGCGGCTGACACAACACCCAGGATACAGTCATCTTTCGGTAAATGCCATCTCCGATCGTGTCCCTTACAAACTTGTCTCTAGTTTTTTATTGTTATTATTATTGCTTTTTTTGTTTGCTTGTATTTTTTTGAGACAGGGTTTCCCGGTAGCTTTGGAGCCTGTCCTGGAACTAGCTCTTGTAGACCAGGCTGGCCTCGAACTCACAGATATCTGCCTGCCTCTGCCTCCCGAGTGCTGGGATTAAAGGCGTGCGCCACCACCGCCCGGCTAAGTTATTATTATTATTACTACTAGTACTATTACATTTAATGTGTTTATCTTGAGTGTGTGTGCAGGTATTGGCATAACGCAGCGTACATACACGTTGAGGCCAGAGGTCAACAGGACTTGGATCTTTCCTTCCATCAAAATGGTTCCCAGGCATTGAAGTCAGGTCTTCAGTCTTGGCAGCAAACCTGGCCTCTGAGCCATCTGCCCAGCCCCTCATATCACTTTAGAAAAGAACAAACATTTTATTTCTTATTGTAGGTGAATGAGTGCTTTGCCTGAACGTATGTATGTGTACCACATCCATGCCTGGTTCCCATGGAGGTCATAAAAGCCTGGGCGATCCCCCGGAACTGGAGTCACAGTGAGTTGTGAGCCACTGGTTGGTGGCTGGGAATTGAACCTAGGTCATCTACCTCCAAGAGCAACAAGTGCTCTTCACTGTGGCTGCATCGCTACAGCCCCATCATGTGACATTTTACAGACTGAGAAGCAAATGGGTCTGATGACATGCTGAACGTGCATCCTTAGCCTAGCTCCCCTGCGCAAAACAGCACATCAGAGAAGTGAGGACCCATCGAGAGTTGCAGACACACGTGTGCCATTCTCCCGGCCCTTGGCCTTGCTCAGCTATTTTGCCCGTAACACACAATACTTGGTTGTTTTTTTTTTTTAATTTTATTTTGCCAAACCACATGGTCTCATTTGATAGGACCTGAAAATGTTCCTTCTCTCGGTATAGGGGGGTTGAGTCCTGGGAATGAGGGCAGCAAGAACCCAGAACTGGGCTGGAGGGCGAGCCCCACGTGAACAACAGAGAAGTCATAATTCGCCCCTGCTCAGGAGAACCTGGCCCCGAGCCCTCCGGATGGAGGGCAGGTGAGCATGAAGCGAGCTGGGATGCTTTATGGGATATAATAACTGCTGCAGCTGTGCAATCGGAGATCAAAGATCAAATCAAATTTCAAGCTGTGGGGACCTCAATCTGATCACCTGCAGAGGTCAAGGAAAGGAATTTTCTTCCCTGAAGAGCCCCAGGATTGGCTGAATTCCCAATAGGGGGTTTTGGCACTGCCTTCCAAGATCACATTACCAGCTACTGCCCAGAAGCCAGGCTACATGGCCTCTGGGTGAGTTGATGGGACGAGTGGGGCCACTCTCTTGCTCCCTAGCTGAGTGTCTGCCAAATAGGCAAGGATCCAGGTACTCCAGGTCCAGGGATTCCAGCGTGGCGAGTGTTGAAAAGGCTGCTTTGAAGCCCACCTTTCAGGAGAGTGTCTTAGGTAAACACGACAACCGTCGGGCATGTTTTACTGCCTTCGCCCATGTCCTCGTGCAAACAGAAACATGACGTGGATGAGTTCAGGGTGAGATGGGACTTTTGACAGGAGATCCACGAGGTGACTTCAGACTCACCTGGACGGCTTCTACCCCAAGGCTTTTCCACCCGACGAGTCCAACACATGCACAAGAAGACAGCTGGAGCTGGGTGGTTCTGGGCCCTGCCCTGTGGGTCCCGTCTGAGTGTGTTCTGTTAGAAACAATGTCATCTGGTTCACATGGCCATACTGACAGCCCCACATAGCCAGAGAGAGGCAGGTGACCTGGATTAGCTCTTGAATGTCCCTATGGGACTTTATATGATCTGTGTGTGCATATGTGTTACGTGTGTATGTAACATGTAACACGTATGAATGTGTATGTATGTATGTATGTATGTATGTATGTATGTATGTATGTATATACACACACAGGTAACGCACTTGCAGAGGCTAGAGGGGGATGGCAGGGGTCCTTCTCCAGAGGTCTTACTGAGTTGAGACATAGTCTCTCATGGAAGCTGAAACCCGCTTCAAATCAAAACCCGTTTTGATTAGGCTGTCGGGCCAGCAAGCTCTTGGGACCCGCCTGCCCCTGGTGCTGGTGTTAGGGGCAAGCACAGCCATGGCTGGCTCTTTTACGTGGGTGTAATTCATGATTACAGAGTAAGTCTCTACCCATTGAGACACCTCCCCAGGCCTCTTTGGAGCTTTCTCTGCTCGCAGCTTCTCTCAATCTTTCCTCTTTCTGTCCCCACTTGATGGGATTCCACACTGTGGGAGGAATTAGGAAGATCTATTACAGTGGTCGGGAGAGAATGGAATGATTCAATGATAAACAGAGAATGAAATTGACTTTTTTAGATTTACTAGATTGTGCTGTAAACATCCCCCCCGAACGGTATTTCCCTGGTCTCTAGCACAGCCCAGGGTGGGTAGAATGAATCCTATCACCAAGTGAACCGAGAGGAACCACTTGGGCTCTAGATGTCAATCAAACTAATGTGTTGGGGGAAGGCGGGAGGAAGTTTGTCACCCGGTTTAATATCAGAAATTCCTTTACGTGGGTGGTAACTGGGGAACAGCTGCAGGTAGCTGAATCGCAGCCCAAATCCTAGGAAAAAAAAAAAAAAGAATAAAGAAAAAAAAATGCTCGTGGGACCCCCGCCAGCAACTGAGCAACGGCTTTGCAAGCTGGAACTCAGCAAAGTCACACTGGGTGAGAGGAGTCAGTGGGGGTGGAGGGCTATGGAGTGAGTGGTTAAGGGTTGGGAAGAGTGTTTTGCAAAAGCTGAGTGTTGAAGCTGGTACATATTTAATAGGATTAGAACACACCAGTTAGAGGCTGAAAATTCTCATCCAGCCTAGCTGAACTGCTTGTCTGCAGGAGAGCCAGGGAGGGCAGCCTCACAACCTGCTTCTTTCTCTTTGGTCCCCCAGCTCTGCCTATCACTCTTCTCCCCGTGTGGGGTGTGTGTGTGTGTGTGTGTGTGTGTGTGTGTG
>JAQHUG010000141.1:3120921-3152614 GCA_028555095.1 Dicrostonyx torquatus | reverse complement strand
GAGGCCAGGGAAGAGGATAGTGATATGGGAAGCACTTGATCCTTCAGGCTTCTCCGCAGCCTGGGGCTCCAACCTGTCCTCTTGGAACCTAGGCTGAGGCCATTAACACACCCAGTTTGTCAACAGTGCTTTTGGTGCTGTGTCCCTGTTTGATTTGGCCCAGGTTGGGTCCACCCACTGGCCTGGTCAGCCCTCAGTGGGAGAAGCATTTGCTTTCCACACAGGGTGAGCGGACCCTGCCTGGCCTCAGGGTCTATTTAGGTCCTTGGCTGAATGTGTCTCAGAGGTCTGGGGTTTTCATATAGTGGGCAGTGGAAAGGGGTGGGGCGATCTGGAATATTCTTTTTCTAAATATGGCTCCTTATTTGCTTGTCTGGCAACTTTAGCCCACAGATGAAGAAGGCTGCCCTCATCTCTGACAGTCTGCTGGAAGGCACGGTGACTGGAGGGGGCCTGGATTTCCCTTGGCTGCAGGTTCTGGGCTGAATCACTGAGTGACTGCAGATGGGACCTCTCACCTCCCTGGGCCTCTTGCTTCCTCATTTCCATCCAGAGGCCACAGGTCAGTCCAACCTTTCCGATGACAAATGTCCACGGCACTGAAATGAGAAACCAGCCCCAGTACTTGGGTAACATTTGGCCAGCGGCGCTATGCAAATGAAGGCCAGGGATTATCAAGGCAACTGTGTTCCAAGACTGAGAACCTAGTGGGCGCTTCTGCTTGGTTGCCCATCCTTGTCTTATCCCCCCCCCCCCGAAACCACCTCTTGGTTCTTCATCACATCCTATGAAGCACCCTTCCCATGGGAGAGGGCTCAAGTGCTCTGAAAAGAACAGCGGCAAAAATCAAAGCTCACCTTCCCGAGCCAATATCTGGACTTTGTGTGTGTGCATGTTCACGTATGTGCAAATACATGTGTGGAAGGGGCATATGCACATCTGTGTGCCTGTACCTTTGGAGCCCGGGGATGACTTGTGTATCATTCCTCAAGTACAATTCATTCACTGTCTTTTTTTTTTTTTTTTGAGACAGTTGTTTCATTAGCTTAGATCTGGGTGGAGAGACAGTTGGTTCACCAGCAAACCCAGTCGGCCCCAAAGTCTCTGCCTCTCCTTTGAGACAGGGTCTTACGTACCCAAGGCCAGCCTTGAACTCATGATCCCCCTGCCTGCGCCTCCTGAGTCCTGGAGCTGCAGGTGCACACTATTATGCTTGGTCACACCAACTTTAACGTATTCCTTCAGTGTGGTGTTGTAAATGGCGGGAGCAGTGGGCTGTGTCCCGCCCGGCTCCTGGCCACATGACCGCACGTCCACATGGCTATACCCGGAATACACAAATCACACACAAACTGGATTCATTTAAATTCTGCCTGGCCCATTATCACTAGCCTTTTCTTGGCTAGCTCTCACATCTAAACTAACCCATTATAAAAGTCTGTGTGTCACCACGAGGTGGTGACTTACTGGAAAAGTCTAACCTGCATCCATCTCTGGCGGGGGCGTCATGGTGTCTGACCCACTTCCTTTCTTCTCAGAACTTCCGTTCTGTTCTACTCCGCCCACCTAAGGGTTGATCTATCTTATAGGCCAGGCAGCTTCTTTATTCAACCAATGAGAGTAATATAAAATACAGAACACTCCCACATCGGTGTGGGCTCCAAGAATTGAACTCAGGTCCTTATGATCCCTAGACAAACTGCTTCACCAACTCAGCTCCTCCTTCTAGTCCCACTCCCCAAGGATACCACCCTCTCCCTGTTCTAAGTTGAAAGGGAAATCAGCATACTCAGAAGAACAGCAGCTCCTCCATGACTTTATCCCGAAAGAGTTAGGCAGAGATCAAGAACCCACGTTCAAATCCTGGTCATTGTTTATTAACCATACCTACAATGAGAAGTAGCAAACCTTTGTGACCCTCAGCCTTTTCACTCTAGAAATGTTTGTCTGCTTGCCTGTTTTTGTTTTTAATGGAGGGAGAATCCCATGCGAAAACCCATCACGTGCCACCTACTTTGTAAGCAGGTCCATATGTCCCATATCTGAAACAGAGCTGTAGCCATGGTTATTCAAGGTCTATGAATGGTCCAGTGAGCTGCTCTGTGGTCCAGGCACCGTGGTTAGTATTGTACAGGATTCAGATCCTCAGCCTGACAGCTTGTGCAGCTGGAGGACCAATCCCTTCCTGGGTTGGGCAGCATGTTCCCAAGTTGTCCTTCCCAAACTGACACTCAGGCCCCCAGACTTGAGCTAGATGCGGTCTGTTCCAGGCCTGAGGCAGCCTACACTCCACTCCACTTTGGACAATCTAAGAGCTTTCTCGAACCCCAGGACTGGGTGGAGCTCCAGCCCCCAGGTGTAGGGTGAGGGTGGGGGAAGAGCTCAGGAATCCAGAGAAGAAGAGGCCGGTCCAACAGTTCTGGGGAGCCCAGAGGGAAGAGTGTGTCTCCTGCCTGCTGTGTAAACATGGTAACTAAATGCGCTGATGGTTTCCAGGGCCCACCAGATGGCAACAAGGACAGGGTGATGGGCGATGTGGTTTCTGCTGTCCCTCCGCCCTTCTTGTTTTCATTTGCACCTTGTGCCCGGGGGTAGGACACAATCTGAGCTGCTCAGGATGTCCTGGGATGGTTCAAAAGCTGTGCAGATTTACCTCTGCCCACATGGTGCCCTTCAGGACTTTGCTCAATGTCACCCAGTGCTGTCTCCACTGTCCCATCTTCTCTTCTTCCGTGGCAATTACTGCCCTACACCCATGGGTTTCACCTCTTCTTTCATGGCTTTGAAATCTCTGATTCATTCTTCTCTAAACTGTACAATGAGCTCTCAGCTTGCAAACTTTTTTATTTTCTCAGACATTACTGTTTCTCAGGACCTATTGCAGAGTGACTGTGTTTATTACATGTTGATTAATTTTTAAATATTTCTATTATTTTAACCATGTGTAGGTATATGTATCTGCATAAAGAGTATACATGTGTTTGTTCATGTGCCTGAAGAGGTCACAGTTATTGGATTCTTTGGAGCTGAACTTGTAGACGCTTTTGAGTCACCTGCCATGGGTACTGGGAACCAAACTCAGAGCCTCTGGAAGAGCTGCAAGTGCTCATAACCACTGAGCCATCTCTCCAGCCCCTTACTTTATTACATTTTAAGATAGGATCTTATGTAGTCCAGGTTGGCCTCAAACTCTATATGTAGCCAAAGATGACTTTGAGCTTGTGATCCGGTTCTACTCCTGGGTTTGTAAGTATAGCTGAGAAAGGCGACCTGAATTACGCAGTACTATGGATCAAACCCTGAGCTGCGTGTGTGTGTGTTTGTGTGTGTGAGACAAGCACGCCGCCGGGAGAACTGCATCCCCAGGCCCTCGGTGTTTGTGAATGAAAATACGCCCCTGCAGGGCAAGCTAAAGGGTTAAAGATGGGTCCTGTGGGTAGAGAATATCAATTGGTAGAGCACGAGACTCTTGATCTCAGGGTCACAGGTTCGAGCCCCACATTGAGTGCCAAATGAAGAAGGACACTTAAAAGAAATCCCACACTAGCTGAGAATTGAGAAATAGATGGTTATTTATTTAGGGGTAGAGTCACAAGTCAGAATCCGCTGCTGGAACGGTGATCAGAAACCGAATCCCGCAGCTGGAGAGAGTGGACACAGGCTCTACATCGGCTTATGTAGTATAAGAGGCCGCACCCCGGTGGTTGGGTAACCAATGGCTGTAAGATTCCTACAGCAGCTCTACATCCAGAATTTTCTGGCTCTGGACAACCCAGTCCAATACAGAGGTAGATCTTCCCACGAGCGCTTTTGATGCAGAAAGTTTCTTGCTTAAGTGCAAAGACCTATACATGTCTTAGAGCCGCTAAGTGGGCACAGTCACCCCAGTCCCCCCTCAATAAGTCATTTATTGAGAGTCAGTCTATCCAGGAAGAAGTGACATAAGCTGTTTCTGGAAGTGGTCGTGGGGTGTTCCTCTGGGACACATCGGCTCAAGTCTCTCCTCCCGCCCATCTCTCACTTTTACCAGAAAACAGAGTTGGGGACACCTCTGGCTTTGTTCTCCTTTGAACAAGGGTCTCCTGGAAGCCCTGTCTAGTTTCTTCCCCCCTTTCAATATTTCTTATATTCTCCCTTCTCAGAAGAGGAATGCACTTTTATAGTTTATTCTATACATGTAGTTTTTACTACCCGTTGGTGACAAGAACAGAGAAAAGAATCGTGGCTAGTGTCCCTGGAGGTCAACTTCCTGCCAATACCTCTGGCTTTTTGTCATATGTTCCCATAGGAACTAGCAAGGAGGATGAGAAAGACAGGAGACGGAGACATCAGGAGGGGAGAAAGAGGGAGGAGAGGAGAGGGGAAGACAAGAGAGAGAAGAGGAGAGGACCCATCTGGTTTTCTTTTCTTTTTTTTTTTTTTGGTTTTTTGAGACAGGGTTTCTCTGTGGCTTTGGAGCCTGTCCTGGAACTAGCTCTTGTAGACCAGGCTGGTCTCGAACTCACAAAGATCCGCCTGCCTCTGCCTCCCGAGTGCTGGGATTAAAGGTGTGCGCCACCACCGCCCGGCCCCATCTGGTTTTCTAAACCATATTAAGACATCCGCCATGCTTCTGGTGACAGCAGACCAGGATGGCCAGCTCTCAGCCTGATTGCCTTTATTCTCATTTCTGCCCTGGCTGGAACTCCAGTCCATTGCGGGAAGCCTGAGCTCATTCTGAGCCTTCCCATGACTGGCATTCACCCTTCAGTGTCTTTTACAAATGTGGCATGTGCAGCAGAGAGCTATGACTTGGGACACGGCATGTGGGGCACTTTCTACATTGAAGAATAAAGAAGACTTGACTTCAACCTGAAGAACACGTCCTCTGTGGAGAAGCTGGATCTGTGACCTTTACGATGGCCTCCAGGGCCTCCTACCACCGGGAACCAATCTTGCGTACCTCTGTGATTCAACTACTGTCCCTTCCCATGGCATCTCAGCTGGGTCAGCTTCCTAAATTTGACTGTTACCTATCTTCCTGACTACGTGATAGTGAGTTCTACTAGGCAGGCACCTGCTGATCTGTTCACTTATCTTTCCTTTTTTCTTTTTGAGATAGGTTCCTACGTAGCCCAGGCTGACCTTGTATACAGCCAGCTAGTTAAGGATAACCGTGAATTCTTCTTCCTGCCTCCATCCCCAAAGAGCACCAGCACACACCATTTATACAGTGCTGGGAATCAAACCCAGGGCTTCAGGATTGCTCCATTCCCACTAGGCTCAGCGAGCCACACCCCCAACTGCTTACTCATTCTTTCTAGTCACGGATTTGGAAGCGTGAGAGTCAAGAAGTGTGTGAATAACTTGAAGAATTTAGTTTGAACACTACCCCAGCTCTCTTAGTTCAGCAATTTGGTCATCCAAGTTGGGATTCAAAGGAAGGTCCCCTTATCTAATAAACTGTCCAGGATAGAAAAGGTTAAAACCTCCTGTCACAAAGCATGCTAGGTCCTTGGCAACTCAAAGGACTTCATCCTGTTTAGACTTGGTGACTGGATCTTGCCACGGCTTGGTAGGTGTTACTCTGAAGCCTTCCTGATGTGGGACTGAGCAGTGGTTCTCACAGCCATGGACCAAAAAAAAAAAAAAGGTGTCCCCACTTACAAAAGCAAGTCATGCATTTCAAAGAGCCATGTCCAGCTAAACACACACCGGTCACTGGAAACAAAACAGGCGACTCACCTACCACCCACTCTGCAAAATGAAAGCTCAGATGAGTGCTTGTCACCTGGGGGAGCACAAGTGTTCAATAGCATCTGAATTCTGTCCTAGCGAGGGGGCTGCTCTAGAAAAGGCTGGGAAGGCAGTCCTGGGCCTCCAGAGAGAGCCAAGGCCTGGGTTTACAGCCCTGTAAAGCTCTGCTTATCGGCGCGGACTTCCTCCTGGCAACTTTCATCTTTTTTACATTATTTGCCTTGCAACTTCTTAAGCCTGAAAGGACCTTGGAGTTGAAAATAAATTCTCCAAAAGATAGGATGTGTTTGAGTTTGAGCTGGAGAAGCAGAGCAAAGGTAGCTTGCGGAAGCACTTGCATCAGCCGTGCGTGGCCTGTGGGCTGGGAGAGGGCCATCGAAATTGCTTTAGAGATTACTAGAACATACTCGATGTGCCTGGGTCGCAGAATCTCATATCTTTTTTTTTTTTTTTTTTTGGTTTTTCGAGACAGGGTTTCCCTGTGGCTTTGGAGCCTGTCCTGGAACTAGCTCTTGTAGACTAGGCTGGTCTCGAACTCACAGAGATCCGCCTGCCCCTGCCTCCCGAGTGCTGGGATTAAAGGCGTGCGTCACCACCGCCCGGCAGAATCTCATATCTTGCCTTCTGTTCTTGCTTTGAGTTCTCTGTAGGTCCTTGGTGCTGTTGTATGCACGTGTGCATGCTTGGGTGACTACGTATGCACCTGTGTATGGAGCCCAGAGGTCAATGTTGGGCTTTTAATGACCCATTAATTTTGAGGACAGGGTGTCTCACCGATTAGACTGGCTAATCCCAGTGAATCCCAGGGATCTGTGTGTCTCCACCTCCCCAGAACCGGGGTTACAGATATAAGCTGATGTGCCTGGCTTATTACATGGGTGCTTGGGATCCAAAGTCAGGCCCTTATCTGGGCGCAGCAAGTCCATTTCTGACTGAGACAAATCCCCAGCTCTCTTGGTGCTATTTTGTGTCAGTAGACTCTACCTACTATAAATGGTCCACTAGGCATGTAAGTACCTCATACAGGAGTCAGGGCTCCAATGGGGAGTACTTGTGGAAGCAGTGGTGGGAGGGGCCAGAGAGTGGGGGGACCATCTGCCAACTGTGCACTGTGGTTGTGTTCTGGTGAGTTGGATAGCCATCTACAATGGTAGTCTAGCTGGCCCTCGCCCCCCGCCCCCCCGCCAACACACACACACCAATTGCCATCCCTTGTTGCTGTCACTGGTGGAGGTACTTCCTGCAGGGTCTCAGGTTAGCATCTTTGAACAGGGACAGCAGGATGGGAAGAAGTATCCCACTCAACCCATGAGATGCCAGTGTCTGCGGTGTTGCCGATCCCACGCCCAGGACTGGGGAGAGCAGAATGCCTCCATTCTTTGGTGTAAGTTGCCTCATGTATAAGATCCTTTGTAAAAAGGGCCCACGTCCCTATTTACAGAGGTGTGACAATGATGGTATAGGCAAAAGTGTGTGTGTGTGGCCCTCGTAAATGCTGTCTGAGCTGTGTGTATGTAAACTTTAGGCAGAGTCTGCCTTCACGCCTTACTGTATTACCACATAGCTGTGAGGGTGGCATTTATGATCCAATATGCTAGCAGGGGCTGCAAGGCAGGGCTCTGAGGACCAGCATCCAGGCACACGTTAGGTTTGCAGCCTGAAGCCTGAAAAACACCAAGTCTACACATGGGGTTAAGATGGGCACTTAGGCAAAGGGAGGAATGGATTTGCTGAATGATCAGAAACTCCTTCCTCTGCTCCTTCCTGTGGTGCCCCCAAGCCCCAACCCCCCTGCCGCCCACCTTCTTCCTACCTTGGCTTGTCACACTATGAACCGAGGGCATAGAACATCTGACCTGACCCTTGTTTACTGCGGCTGAACTGCGACTGTGGCCTCTGAGGAGCCAGAAGGCCTGAATTAAAGGCTGTTACCGAAGCCAGAAGGTTGCAATCAGGAGTCGGCTGGTGAGGCTACGGGTCACCAACAGGGTCACCCCTGACTTATTTCCATGTCCGCCTGTCCTATCAGGAGGTCTGAGAGGCACTGAAAGCAAACAGAGCGGAGGATTCCGAGCCGAAACAATTTGTGACCTTCTCTGGGGCTAGAGCATTCGTGACATCAACCCCTCCTGCAGTCCCCGAGGATGCTAGAAGCCCAGGAATCCTGATCCACATGTCTCTGGGCTTCTCTTCTTTCTGGGTGTCTGCATGCAGATCTGGGCAAAGCATGTATGTCCTGGTGTGAGCCTGCGACGCTTGAGGGAATGGAGCCTTCAGAGGATACAAAAGTCTGTAAACCTCTTGGGTGTGGTGCTAGGGAATTCATCCGGACTTTCCCCCTGCTCTGCCTCTCTGTCCTTTGTTGGGAGACTTGAGGGAGCCATCTTGAATAGCGTGGCTAATATACAAGCGGATCAGCCTGCCTCCCTGTCAGTCAGCTAACTTGACCAATCAATCACTATCAGATCTGATCAGGATGGGAGGGCCAGGAAGGGGAACTTGTTTGGGAGCAGCCTTGACAGGGATGAAGGGAACAGCCATTGTCCCCGTGTCTATTTTTCTTTCTGTTGCCGACTCACTGCCCCTGTTTGGCTCCTTCATGCTTGGTGACATTCTTTGACAGGAGACTCTCTTCGGACTATTGGGTCCCTTTCAGCACGGAAGGTCCCTGCTAGTGTTAGGAGCCTCTCCTGGATCTTTGGAAGCTGTTGCTCAGTACTTTTAATATGCATGGTACCTCACCTATTGACTTCATAGAATGGATTGATTTACATATTCTTTGCATGTGATTTGCATTACATTAGGGCCATTCCTCCTTCCGATGAATATTTATCAGCAGTCACATACCATGGAAGATGCTATATAATGTGAAGTGTGGAATAGGATGCAAAAAACCCTCCATGCCAAACCTTTGTTGCTTTTCACTCTCAGCCTCTAGCCTTTTTCCAGTGCCCTAATCCATTTCCCCACCTCCTCTTTTTCTCTTCTTGACAATTTCTTCATAAAAGATGATCTTGAGATAATCACTGGTTCAGCTTCTTAAAGTATATAGCCTAGCCTGGAGCATGTACCTGAGAAATCAAACGCTGGCCCTTCAAGTTATTTGGGCTTTTCCGTTTAGGTTCACCAGGAGACTCGCTCGTTTCTGGCTTTCATGAGCCTTGGGAACACAGCGGGAAGCACCTGGACTTTATTCCTTTTGTGTTTAAGAAGCCAAAGTAGAGTCATGGATCTTAGGAAGAATGTTCCAAACGTTATTACCCTACAGCTCCCCGCGACCTCCACCTCTGCCAAGTTCAAGCTATGTTAGACTCAAGGCAACGTGTGTTTTCGGAATCCTGCTTTGTCCAAGGGCTGAGCTGGATGGAGAAGGAGACACAGTGGGAAGCATGCCTGTAAGAACTCGTGGTGTGTCTTCTCCACTCACATGCTGCCCTCCTCCATTCATCTGAAGCTGCTTCCCCTGCCCAGTGGCCGTGTCGGGCCTGTGAGCTTGTAGCTTGAGCAATGCTTGTGTCCAGTTGCTTCAGAGAATCCCTTACTGGCATATCATGGCCTCTGTAGGAAATGAAGCCATGGTAGAAATCAGAATGGTTTTGATCATTCTTCTACAAAACGTCCACTCAAGAATGGTGAATTGCCTGATCCAAAACGATGAACGGCAAGCCCTCTCCCAAATGGCAATGCCAAAGATCTGGTTCCTGCCATCTTCTGATTACTCCACTTGGAGTCTTAGCTCTCCAGTCACAAGACCAGGAATTGGCGCGATACTTCAGTGGGCTAGCTGCAAGGTGTTGGCTAGCACTTCAGGCCATGCTCCAGACCTGAGTAACGGCATAGCACAATTGCAAGGATGACTGGGTCCTGTGTGTAGGGATGACCACTAGCCTGCGTTCCTCACTGTGGGCCCCCAGAGGAGTCGCCTGGGCTCCCATAGCCTTACCTCCTCCCCGGAAAAATGGCGACAATATCCCCCAGTCTGTGGAATTTCTGTGTGACGGTTCATATTAATAGCCGACTTGACAGATTCTAGAATCATCTAGGAGACAAACCTGTGGCCATCGACCATGAGGAGTTTTCTAGACTAGGTAAATTGAGGTGGGAAGAGCCACTCTAAATACGGGTGGCACTGATCCATGGACTGGTATCCTGGACAGAAGGAAAAAGAGAAAGCCAATTGCACACGAGTGCTCATATCTTTGTGCTTCCTGTGTGTGTGTGCCATGTGACCAGTTGCCTCAAGCTTCTGCCTGCTGCCACATCCCCCCCATGTCAGGGATAGTCTCTCCTCAAGCTGTGAGCCCAGATGAACCTTTCCAAGCTTGCTTTTGTAAGGTAGCTTCTCACAGCAATGAGAAAATTAACTTATCTTAGGAGGCTCAAAGGGAATCTCCTTCTGAAGAGACCTATCAACACAATGCCAGGCCCAGAGGGGAGCCGCAGGACTGCTCCCTGCTCCTCCTCTCCACTGGTTTCTTCTGAGACCCGCAGGGAAAGACTAAGCAGCATGGGCCCCAGATGGTTTCAATCGGGTGAACCAGGATACGCAGAGATTCCTTCTGGACTCCTTGCTGGCCTTCTCATGACAAATTAGTAACATGTCACCGTTTGAAAAGAACAGGTCCTCCTAGGCCATTCTGAGTCCTTCCTGATGTTTTGTGTTTGTGTCACAAGAACAAAGGGGGCTGCCTGCAAGTGTTAGGGTGCTGAATTTTAAAGCTACAGTAGTTGACTGGGTGGCTCTTGTGAGCTGCACACACTGAGAGAGGCAGGAGGCGTGGCCTCCACATTGGGAGCCCAGTGCCAGGAGCTGACTCAGTGAGCCTTTGTTTGTTGGGGAAGCTGGAGGTGGGTGGAGGTTTGTATGCACAGATGGACTCTCTCTGACTCAAGTCTCTAAGGTGTTGACATCCAGGACTTTGGGAAGCGCTCTTTAGAGAGGTTAGGCTGATGCCTAGGCTGCAAAAGCTTACAGACAGAACACGGCCGAGATGTCATTTGGAATGGCAGTCTGGCCTTCCTTGCCTTCATCTCCTCAGGCCCACATGGCCACCCTTTGCTCCCTGGCACCATACACATTTTTCTCTGTGACCCTTTGACGGTGCAGCGTTATTTGTTTGAAATGATTTAAGGCCCAATTAAAGCCATTTCTGAAATTAGCATAGGTCCCAAAGCTAAGAAATCAAATCACAGTTGTAAATAGCTATGTCAGATATACTGTGAGTGGGGCTGCCTAGATGCCCTAGCGGGTAAAGGTGCTTACTGCCAAGGCATCTCAAGTTCGATCCCCAGAACACACTTGGGGAACTGAGAGAACCAACTCCTGAAAGTTATTCCCTGACCTCTACACATGCACTGTGACACACACACACACACACACACACACACACACACACACACACACACACACACCACTGAATAAATTAATTAAATGAATGTAATAAAAATAAAAATAAAGTCATACTATGAGCTACAAATAATACAGACTGAATGGTAGTGGTTTTAAAATTTAATTTTAAGAGCACTAACTCCTCTTTCAAATGATGTAAGTTAGGATCTTCATCTCCAACATCTTAAGAGCTTCAAATCACTGCCAACTCCAGGCCTAGGAGATCCGATGCCCTCTTCTGGCATCTGAGGAACCACTGCACACACATGGGGTGCCCACTCCCCAACACACATACATGGTTATTAAAATAAGAATAAGTCACTTAAAAAAATGTCTTGTGAGAGCTGGACATGTAAATCCCAGTACTTGGGAAGTAGAGGCAAGAGGAGAGGCGGAGTTCTGAGTTGAGGCCAGCCTGCTCTACACAGTGAGTTCTAGGACAGCCAGAGCTACACAGAGAGACTCTGTCTCAAAAAAAAAAAAGTCTTCCACAAAAGTAGGAGGCATTTGGTAGTAGAGGGCTGGCTTGGCACAGGATGAGCCCTGATGCCTATGTCCCTCCTATTCTTCTACACTCCCTTCCTTAGCTACTTGATGACTTTTCCTCCTCCTTCAGCAGCTCCAGCCATCACATCAGCGCTCTAGACAAGAAGAATAAAGAGTTGCACAGCACCTACTGTATCTGTCCCTTTCACCAGGACTTTTAGCAAAAGTCCATTATGAAACAGACTGGGAAACAACCTGAAATAATTTTCAAGTAAAACCAATAATAATAATAATAAAAAAAAACAACCTAGCTTTGGTTTCAAATTTGGAGTTTGTTCACCCACCCATTCCCTTTTCTTTGGCATGTCTGAAAGATGGAGGGGATGTCTCAAAGACGAGAGAAAGCACTATTTGATATACGGAAAAGTACGTTCATCTATTTTCAATCCACGTAAACTAGCCCTGTCTGGTTACAACCGACACCTGCGTATTGAAAGTCACCCATGTTGAGCCTGCCTGATTTTCAGCTCAGATCCCAGAGCCCAGGGACTCATCAGATGGTTTCAGAATCTGCTAAGGGTAGGTAAAGGTGGCTGGAGGATCAGTCTGACTAACAATGATTTTAGGACAGGGGAAAAGTGCAATCAGTGGCCTATGTAGAAATCAAAGTTGACCTCATTGTCTAGAACCCGATCTGGTGTGTGGATAGGGGATTTCCACACCTGCTTTAACGGGTCTGAATAAACACTGACTGTAGTAACCGCAGTGTGGAGGAGGGTGAGAGGGCACAAAGTCTCAGCCCTGGTCGGGAAGATAGTCACAGCTGATTGCTGCTGGGAGGAGGAATGTCATAGGGGGGCTGCTTGTTCTTCCTGGCTACCCAGAACCAAAATAATCACACAGAATTCATATTATTTAAATCACTGCTTGGCCCATTAGCTCTCGCTTCTTATTGGCTAACTCTTAACATCTTAATTTAACCCATTTCTAGTAATCTGTGTATTGCCACGTGGCTGTGGCTTACTGGCAAGATTTCAACTGGCGTCTGTCTCTGAAGGGGCTACATGGCTTCTTTCTGACTCTGCCTCCTTTCTCCCAGCATTCCTTTTAGCTCCCCCCATCTCTGTTCCCCTATAGCTCTGCTATAGGCCCAAAGCAGTTTCTTTATTAACCAATGATATTCACAGCATACAGAGGGGAATCCCACATCAGAGGAAAACCAGTTTTCTTCAACCGAGTGACCCTGGGTTATCTTCACTCCACTGCAGGGGAACTGGCCAAAGTGAATCGGACTCCATGTTTTTGTTTTTAAGAGACAGAGAGAATAAAGTTGGATGGGCAGGAAAGGATCTGGGGGGAGTTTAGGGAGGGTATGATCAAAGTAAATTGTATGGAATTCTCAAAGAATAAATAGAAACTTTTTTTTAAAAAAAAAAACTGTCTTTGGGCATTGCTCCACTCATTTACCTATTAGAACATTAATTATTCCGCCTCCCTTCTGTGTTCTGGGCTAATTCTTAAAGAATTATTCGGTGATATCCAGAACAACTCTATTTTTTTTTTTTACATGAGCACTGTCTCATTTTGTGATATCCATGGTACATATCCAAGATTAAGGCTTCTGGAAGGCATGGCTGATCACTGGGAATATTTAACCATTCCTAGGGCAGACATTGCTAATCAACCACAGATGATCTTACTCTGGCTTATGACTTCATCATTTACATAAAATACATTAGGAATCAACCACCAGCCCACTATGGTTACTTGCTGAGTGGCAGTAGAAGCCATGTGTTTCATGTTTGTCAGCAAAATCTCCCAGCTTTGTTGAAATGGATCTTAAAATGAAGACGGGGTGTTATTGACTCAATTAAATTCTGCTTACTGTTTTGTAAGATGAGGAGCTTTCATTCAGATACATTTTATTCCCCACATCATCAGAAGATCTCTGGGAAGTCATGGAGCCACAGACTGTGTGGTACCGTCTTGAGCCAGAACTTGTTCAGCTCTGACTGCCTTGTGACACACTCTGCTGCAAACTCCATGGCCTGGGGATTGGCCTAAGTAGGGCAACAAGAGCAAAAAAAAAAAACGACAGATACATATGCAGAAAACCTAGGGTTGGATGGAGGCCAAGTACACTGATGGAGACCCAGCAGCAGCAGCCTGGAAACTCTGTGTGTGAACAGGAGGGAGGAGGGTTGGCGAATCTGGGTGGGGTAGGATGGGGGTCTCTGTAGGGGAGCAGTCTGAAGCTGCAGCCATTTGAGAGGAGGTAGCTGTGGCTTGATATTCTCTGCTTCCACGGTCAACATCTGCCCTTGACAAAAATGAAAGGCCATGGGCTGGAGAAATGGCTCAGAATGTTAAGAGAACTGACTGCTGTTCCGGAGGTCCTGAGTTCAATTCCCAGCAACCACATGATGACTCACACCCATCTGTAATGAGATCTGGTGCCCAGAACACTAATAGCATACTAAATAAATTTAAAAAAAAAAGAAAGAAAAAGGAAAGGCCTTCCTATTCCCATAGGTCTGAGGCGTTAGGGTCCTTGGCATAGCTGTGCTCATGTCAATCACCCACATTTGCTCAGGATGCCGTCCACTGTTCCCCACAGCACTCAGATTGCCTTGACAGAAGCATGAAGCTCTATCCAAACAGTTCCCAAGAGTAGAAATAGCTGGTGGCAAAGAATATATGTCTTCTCTTTTTAACTGTTCTTTCTCAAGTTAGGGCTACTTACTGGTGGGTGGGGTGTCTCACGGAGAGGAAACTCACCCCAGAATTGTTGCTGATGGTGTCTCTTCTTTCCAATGGGATGTGGGTGACCAATGCTGGATCTGGGGGGCTTGACTCCCCGTGAAATCCAGATATAGGGGCCTAGAAGGCTGACCGAATGGAACTTGGGATGAAGAAATCTGAGAAGTCCAAGCCTTAAAACGAATTGCAGGGCTCTGGCCAGAGGGGATGGTAGCCTGTAGTGGTCAAAGGTCATCAGATAATTAAAGAGCAGCCAGTGTAGAGCCAATTAGAGCATGCATGGCCACCAGCAAATGTGACGACCCCAGTAGAGACCCACCTGTCCTCTTTTATTTTTAAGTCTCAGCCCTTCCTCCCGTGGGCTACTGAGAGGACAGCCAGGTCTCCCACAGAGTGAGCAACGGGGGGCGGCTGAAATTTGCCCATGTTTGGTTAGTGCAGACTTCATTTGCATGTTGCCCTTACTCTCTCCAGAGAGACTCTGAGTTCCTGCAGGGTGGGCATGCAACAGCTTCCAGTCTCCCCTGAGAGGTAGATACTCTGCGGGCTGTCCAGCTGTGCCTGTGGATCAATGGGTCTTACTCTTGCTGGCCTTGTTCTAAGAACATTGGGTGCTACTGTTAACCCTCCTTTATCTGTGGCTGAGGAAACAGACTCCAGAGACCTCAAATGACCTTCTCCAAGTCACACAACATACAGTGGAATCTGGATTTGAACTCAAGCTACGTAGCCTCAAAGCCAGTAACCACACTCCAATTTGTTACTGTCTCTCTCTTGCCGGTTAAACACACTCAGGCTAGCTTCGCACTTGCTGTGTGGTCAACAGTGAACTCCTTAAGACTGTAAGAGCACTACCCAGTGCCTGGTAAGGACAATAATTATTGTCTAATATCTGTGTATCTCGGATGAGAAAAAAGAGACACCCCACCCACCCACCCACGCACCCAAACAGCAAGACTGATTCTAGGTACCAATCTCTCAGTTTGATTTTCAGTCACCTAGAAGACTATTCCAAGTCCTGAAGGTGACAGTCTTCTGGATCATTCTACTTTTTTCCAACTCATTTTAAAGACTTTTTTTTGTGTGTGTGTGTGTGTGTGTGTGTGTGTGTGTGTGTGTGTGTGTGTTGAGGGCAGGGTTTCCCTCGGAGGTCAAAAGAGGGTGTCAGAGCCTCTGGAGCTGGAGTTGCAGAAGCTTATGGACGGCTTGATATGGGTGCTGGGAACTGAACCCTGATCCTCCGCGAGAGCAGCAAGCGCTCTTCACCACTGAGCCATCTCTCCAGCCCCTTCTGCTTGTTTTCATGGAGTTCTTCTTAGTGGTCCTCTCCTTCCCGATGGTGTCCACTGTGCCAACATTCCCCGGGAGCAAGGACTTGAGCTAGGGAGCTGAAGTTGTTGTTTTCAGCTTCCTTTGATCCTATTTTGTGGTTGACTTGGCGAAAGTCCACATCTGTCACCGACAGGCTTTCAGGAGGCTGTGCCTCAGAGCCCAGATCATATTTGACCTCACCACACCCGGGTCTGAAACCTCTGTTTCTTTTCAGTGCTTGGGAGTTCATTTTGTCCGGCTCTTGTCTTCTTGCTCTCTGTTTCTCATCCCTATGTCCCCCTCTCCTCCTCCCCCACCCCCGGCAATAATCCTTCGGTCTCAGGAAGGGACCCTAGTCTGGTAAAGTGACTGCACCACATATGCTGCCTTCTAATCCCTTCCTGTGTTTGCTGTAGGTATGGCGGGTCTCCAAGACAAATTACCAGTGTTGTGGAGGAGGTCATGGGGTGTCATTCTGGTGGGGGATGGGAAGGGAGATGGCCCTCAGGACACACTTCTGGGACCTGCCTCTGCCTCTTGGCTGGATTGGTGCTGCTTTGAGGCTTACAATACCCCCACCCCTCAGCCCCCAAGCTGGGACCTGGCAGAAGGGAGAGGAAGAGAAGGGTTTAACCCACCACTCCTGTCATTGGATGAAGGCGAAACTCATATGGGGCAGGCCTCAGGCAACAGATGTTGGTGGAGGACCTGCCAAAGCTGTGTGGAGGGCAAGGGGGTGATGCATGTGTTACTTGACACGGGAGGATTAGGGAACCATGAGGAAGCATGTCTCGTCCCTTCATGCCGTGACACCTCGGAGCAGTGAATTATGAGGGTACAAGAGCACAGTCCAGACACAGACAGGGTATAGGCGAAGGTCAGGCAGTTTGAATGAGGCCTTCGCTTTCCTCTTCCCCACCGACCACAACCCCCACGCCCCTGCTGGGCCGATTGGCAGGCATGGTGAGAGCATTGTGTGAGCTGCAAAATCAAAAGCAGCTTTCCTATGAAGGAATAGCTGCCTTCGGGTTGTCTTCCCTTGTTCTGCCCGGTGTTAGCCTTCCCCGCCCATCTCTGCATTGATAAGGATGGTGATGTGATGCCCAGCGCTTTCTCCTGGACTTTGCAAATGAAGTCGTATGGAAGGCGGCCAATGGGTCCAACCATCTGTCTTTGTTGATGGCACAAGGGAGTCTTTAGGAAAAATGAACACTATTCAACAGGCTCAGGTCCTCAAAGGGAACAGGCGATGGGACCATGGAAATCTAAGACCGGGCTCAATGAGAGCCAGGCAACAAGTGGGAAAGAAGTGGGCTGAATTCCATCTCTCCTTTCTTTCCCTTTGTGTTGGGTCTGTTTGGTCTCTGAACTCTCCTGAGGTTGGAGCAAAGTAGGAGCTCCAAGCCCTTGTCTGCATTCCTCTGTCTTTGAAACAGTGTAGGGGGAGCAGAGGGTGTTGAGGGGAGAAAGAAAAGAACGAAGAAGACTAGCCTAGGGTACTTTGGGAAATAATCCCATGATTCCTCTATCTTTCCTTTACTATCATATCTTCCTGTGGGAGAGGAAAGGACAGATCAACCAATGGCCATTGCTAAATCCAGTGAAGTCATGGAAATACTTTTAGGCTGGAGGCTTCTGGATGGAAAGAGTGGGCAGGACTCACCCAACCAAGGGAGCCATGCCTCTCAGAGAAATCATGATTGACTTCTGTAATTCTAACCTATTGCTAGTGGAAATCCTAGGGTGGAGTTGTCAGAGTTCCCTTTGCTATGACAGAACACCTGAGTAAAACAGAGGGAAACTCATAGTTTGACTCATTGTGTCCAAGTTTTCAGTCCATGGTGGGTTGCATCTATGGTTTCTAGGGCATGATGAAGGCGGTCGTGAAGGATGGTGAGGGGAGCAAAACTGCTCACCTCACTAGGGCTAGGAGACAGAGGGAGGGTGCCCATGATATTGGGGTTCCTCCTTCATCTTTCATCCTAGCTGGGCACCCAGTCTATCAAGGGTGTTACTACCTACGTTTGGAGTAGATCTACCACCACATCCCAGTCCCACAAACCAGGCAACACTGGAACTATCCGCATGGACATATCCAGAAGTATGCCTTAGCTGTCTCCTAGGTGTCTCTCAAATGTCAAGTTTACAGTCAGGATTATCCACCACAGAGAGGGAGGGAGGAGGAGAAAGACAAGGAAGAGAAAGAACTGGAAAAAGCACACAGCTTGCAGAGAGAACCTGAATGTGGAAAGAGATGGAGAAAAGGGTTGAGAATTTGACAGCCATTGAATGAGGAGGAGGTGAGGAGGAAGAGGGGCATGGCATGGCAAAGAATAAATGCCAAAGCAGGATGCTGCCCCGGTAAGATCTCGCTCTCGTGTCGTTCATCTTACACTGGCTCCCAGACCTAACATTTCCACGCTCCAGCTGGAAACAGTTCTTTGACACTGAAGGGAGCATTTCACTCACACGGAAAGGCCCCTAAGAGGTCAGACAAGATTTCCCTTTACTTTTCTTACTTTCTTAGAAATCTGACCAATGGTTTGTACTCGATTCTCAGGCTGAATAGGAAATCTTAAGCTTGGAAAAGATAGTTTAGAAGAAGTGTCAATACCTGCTCAGTTGCGCACACTACAGGACTGAGTCAAGGGTCGTTGGTCCTCAGCTTGGCACTATTGTCAGGTTCCTCCCAGAAGATTTCAGTTCTTTAGATTGCAAAGGTGTTCTAGAAATCGCTATGAAACTGTAAAGACAACTCTAGACATGTTCATTTTCTATAACAAAGCATACCAAGACTGAGGTTTAAACAACAGAAATTAATTTTTCCCAGTTCCCAAGGCTCGACGTTTAAGCTCAAGATTTAGTACCTGCAGGATTGGCCTATTCTGAGGCTTCTGCCTGACTTCTGTGTTCCCATGTGATCAACCTTTGTGTATGTGTGTGTATGTGTGTGAATTGTGTATGTATGTATATGTGTGCATGTGTATGTGTGGTGTGTGTGTGTACATGTGTGTGCATGTCTGTGTGTGCATGTGTATGTACCTGTGTGTGTGTCTTGTAAGGGCCCTAGTCACATGACTTCATGTTGTCTTAGTCCCCTCTTTAAAGTCTAAACCTCTAACACATCTATCTGAGGGATGGGGGTTAGCACTTCAACATATAACCTGGAACGTGTGTGGGAGTCGAGATGGTGGGTGATCAGGGGATGACAGCAAGATTAGTCAATAACCTTATATAGTCTACCGCGGATCTAACGGTGTGTGGGAAAATGTCCAGGCAGGATCCCCAGACTTAGAAGAGTTCAGTCACCTATCCAAGTTATCCATAGTTTGTTAAGAGAAAATATGGAGTATACATAAAGCTGGGGGACTCAAATTGCCTCCCCCTCCCATGCTAAAAAAAAATACAGAGAGGAGGATAGAAGGGATGGGGCCGTAAGAAGCTATCTCAATTTCTAGGTCATCCTTCCCAGACTGACATTGACTTGACATGATTTAGGGAACTACTTTCATAGGCTGTCGTTCTCCTTCAAGCAAATTTTAAGCTTCCATGCGTGCCATGCAGAGAAGCCCTGAATAACTGTCAATGTCTCTTTATCAGTTAACATCTAGGTTACTGTAATGAGTTGCATAAGGCCGGACACTTTATAAATAAAAGAAGGATTATTTTGTTCCATGGTCCTTGGTTCAAAATCCAAAATTGGGTAGGCCCTAGTCTCAGCCTCTGGTGAAAGGGCCATCATTAAGTTGATGCATGGCAAAAGACAAGGAATGATTGTATGTTATAAAGTTCCCAGGCGTCAATCATGGGACTCTATGATTTTTCTAATGATCTTTTTAACCATAATCACTTCCCCAAGGTGCCTCCTCTGGACTCCACGGTTGCATTAAGTTTCTAACTTCTTAAGACTTCGTGAAAGGGATGAAATTTCAAAACATGGCTTTGAAGAACATTCAAACTATCCAAACCACAATTTTATATTCAATCACACACTGTATATGTATACTTATTACATTTTTTCATGTTAGTTATTTTATAGTTTTAATTTCTGAACTTCCCATGCATTTTTCTCCTATCAGTGATTCTACAGGGAAATGAACTGAGGTCTAGGTTTTGTTTTAGTGTGAGATTATTGTAGTGTCAAGTGCTGGGATCTAAGGGAGGGCTAGCTTTGGTCTGGTACATGCTGTGGTTTAATGTAAATGCTAATGTTATTATTATCACTTCCACTGAACCCGTTGCATGCTGGACACAAAGTCTGTACACCTTCCTGGTCTTAAGCCGAGCCATCCTTCCCTGCGGGATATATGTTTTTCTTATCGTTATCACCTCCATCTTGTATGGAGACACTCAGGCCAAAGAGCCTGGTGAACTTCCCTATGGTTGAAAGCTTCAGAGTGTCCTCCTAGGCTTGGTTCACAGTCTAACCCAAGCTTCCTCAGCCTCAGACATGAAGATGCTGTAGCTGCATCTTTGATTGGGGTGGGTGTGTGCTACACACTGAAGAATATTAGGAAGCGTCTCCAACCCCTACCCACTGGATTCTAAGGAGGCATTGTGTTTTTCCACTAAAACTGACACAAGAAATGGTTAAATGTTCTCTTAAGAGCCCAAACCACCCACAATTGAGAACCTTGCCTCTCTGTACCCTTGATTGACAATAACATGCTTTCCTACAATTGGGGCTCTTCTAGCAAACTCTCCATGATGATTCCTTTGCCCAGTCAACATAGCCCTCTCGGAATTTTGATTATCATAAAACCAGGAGGCCTGAGGCCGAGAGATGGCCTTTGTGCCCTGACGGAAGACCAGGGTTCTGTTCCCAGCACCCACAGTTGCATATCACTCCAGTTCCAGAAGATCTAATGATGCCATGTCTGGCCTCCATGAGCCCTTGCGTGCACATGGTGCATATGAACTCACACAGACACGCATGCATGCGCGCACACACACACATACACACACACATTTATAATAATAAAAAAAACAGGAAATCACATTAATTCCTTACTCTGACCGTTTGTAGCTGTCTATAAATTCACTGCATTCTAGATGCCGAGAACTTGATGAAGGCACACTTCAAATGGCAGACGCTGCCGTATCACCCGACAAAAGGCCAGAGCTGATTGACTTGCCTGCTGATAGTGACAGCAGTACCAGTCTCTCTCCACACTGACCTGAACTACCCTGGGTAATCTTAATCCCTCCAAGTTTTTTGGCCGGACATTTAGGCCACTGCTAGCTAGCGCCATAGCTACCAGCCACGTGTGGCTCTTTAAGTTAATTAGAATAGAAGTGATTACAATTTCAACTCTGCAGTGGTAGGAACCAAGGGCTCTGTTGCTACACTGGGCCTCTAGTAGTTTCCATATTTGATAGCATGGGTGAAGAGTGGACAGGGCTACTCTTGAACCTCTGGGACTTGGGGGTCTGTTAGTTTGGGGTACAAACTTCTAATCAGCTTTTTAATAGAATAACCTTAGCCAGCCTTTGGGCACACCTTTGGGGTATAGACAGTGTTCTACTTCTACTGGACTGTTTGAATGGTGAAAAGAAGGCTCAGGGTGTGAAAGGGACTTTGAACTTGACTCAGAGAGGCTAAGTGGTCCCTGGGGAGGAGCCAGACTGATTGGCCATTGACACTTGGGACTTGTCTTCTCTTGGGGCCTCTGGGAAGGAGGAGGCTGGGTAGGGTGTGGGTGAGTCTGAATCTCGTGGGGGTGGGTTTCAGCTTCCTTCTGAAGTTTGAAGAGTGAACACTTCAGACTGAGAGAACAGAGGGGGAGTGGGAGGAAGAAGAACTGGTGTGAGCTAACCTTCCTTGAGAATGGGCTGCAAGCTGACAAAACACATGGATGGGGCCTCCTGGATGTTTCGAGGGCCCAGCTGAGGTGGGGGACCATGGATTCATATGGATAGCAGTCTAGTGATAGGATTCTCTTCCACACACATGCTGCTGGTGAGAGTGGGGGCTTCACTGGAGACGGTAGACATGCTTTCTCAACTCTCTCAGCTTGGCATGCTCACCCTCGGACAATCAGTTGTATATGAGACTCTCTGTGCCCTGTTCAAAAACTGCCTGATACCCAAATGGGACCCAGAAATCTCATTCCTATAACCCCAGCACTTGGGAGACTGAGGCAGGAGGATTGCTGTGAGTTTAAGGCCAGTCTGGGCTATCATGAGCTTCTGAGCAGCTCAGGCTACAGTGAGACACTGTCTCAGAAGAAAAATCAAAACAGAACAAAAGAGATGGGGTTGGACAGATGGCTCAGGGGTTAAAAGCACTTGCTGCTCTTCCAGAGGACCTGGGTTTAATTCCCAACACCCACATGGCGGCTCACAACTGTCTGACTCCAGTTCCAGGGGATACGACTCCCTCACACAGACACACATGCAAGCGAAACACCAATGCGCATAAAAAAATAAGTCTTTAAAAACAAAAGTAAAAACCAACAAAGATTCTGAGGTCCAAACCCAAATGAGGGAAAAACATGATCATATTCTTTTTTCTTTTGCCCTCTTCTGGTCCCCAAGTCCAGCTCAGTTGCTTCAAGCTTCCTTTCAAATTTGAGAAGAAAGGAAAGTGAGTTTCTCTACCCCAGGTCAGGGACAATACAGCCCAGCTACCCTGGGCCAGCAACCTCCCCTTCCCCCTGCATCCCCCAGTCTCCATCCATGTTTATTCTTCCTCTAAGTTGGGGTCAGAGTGGACATAGTCCTGCCTTCCATAGAAGGAATTAAACACCAGCAGTTTTCTCCTAAATCTCCTCAGGAGGTGACCTTTGGCAAGCAGGTAGCACAAACTCCTTCAGACAATTACACGCACCTTTGAGTCTTTATAATGAGCTCCCAACTGACCAATCAGAAAGCGAAATGCCTCTTGGGAAGTAGAGGAAAGGGGAATGGGAATGTCTCCTCCTGGATTTTCTCCCTGGGTCCAAAGCATTTACATTCAGATTTGCATGTGATTTGCATATAATTTGTGTCCGCCTACAAAGCCTGTCTGTTGTTGAGATAATGTGGAAATTAAAGTGGATTCCTGGTATGTTCCCCTTCCACCCCTATCTTCCCTGACCCTGGGTACTCAGATGGGAGGTGGAAGTGGCAAGATCCTGGGGGACAGGTTGAACATTTGGGACAGTGAGGCCCTAGACCACATGCCACAGTGCCGTAGCCATACTGTATGACATTATACATTTTATTGTCGCTAAACATTTTGGATAGAAAAGACCCAGGGGTAGGGATGCTTTTGGGGGGTTGGAAGCAATAAAGAGAGAAGCTACCTTGACTGAACGGGATAGAGAATGGTTAGCCGGATAAGCCAGGCAAAAGTGAAGTTTGAGAAAACGTGTTAATGACGACCAGTGACATTTATTAAAGGCGCCAACAGTGTGCCAGGCCATGGTTCTATATTTAACACATTCAGGGGCTAAGTCACTCCTGTGGCTCAATGTGAACTGAGGACAGTAGCTAGCTCCAAGTTATAGATGTGCATACAGACTTGCACAGTGTAATTAACTGGCCCAAGCCACACAGTCAGAAAATAGACAGGCAGGGTTTGAGCTTGGCCTTCAGACCGTAGACCTGTCTGCAGCAAACTTATTTCCTGTGGAGAGTTAAAAGACCAGAGCTGGATATCAGGGAAAGGGCCATCTCCCCAGGCCAGTAGAGGGGTCGGGAGAAGAGGTCTGGATGCCTAAGGGTTCAGGGAGAAAGAGGAGGGTGCTGGGTTGTGGCTGGGCTCTCACGGTCCAGTCTTTCTCTTGGCACTAGGGTTAGTGCTGGTGGAGAACTCCCTTCATGGCAGCAACTAGCCTAAACTGGTGCCCGGTGACCTGAGGACTGAGCTTAAGCCTGCTGGCAGAGACAAGCATGCTGTTTAGTTCCTGTCCGGGAACGTGGGGTTGACAGCACACACAATGGCAAGGATGAATCGCTCTGTAGCTCATCCCCAAGAACCCGTCAGAGCAGTCACTCACTGAGTGATGTCTGAGGAATACAGCTACCAGGGGAACCCTGGGTGATGCTGTGGAGATACCGTGAACCGGAAATTCCAAGGGAAAAAAATTGTCCTCAGAGGGCGGCAAACGGCTTGGTTTCTGTTCAGTCAGAATCTGCTTGGTCTGAGTCGGGACTGTCTCTCGAGCTTTTATTTACCGTGGGGCCTAGTTTATTTGGTGGACCAGAGAGTGCGTCGGCTTTTCCAGAATGAGGCAGCAGCTGGGAAGTGAAGGGGGCTTTGGCTGAGAACGAGCCTTGCAGGAGTGAAGGGCACAGAAGTAATTAATGAAAGATGGCGAGGGCGCTCGTTCCTATTGGCCGACACAGTGTGAGAAACTTTCCAGTGCCGAGGCAGTGTTGTCGAGGAGAGAGTGTTGTCATCTGAATTCATTTGCATGACAATGAATCAAACTCTTATTATGCATAGGGATGCTAATGGGCACCAGCCACCGTGCAGTTCCCTGGGAAAGCTGCTTACCCGGAGGAGGCAGCCTCTTCCTACTCCCCCGCCCCGCCTCTCCTCCGCCCTTCCCTTTTCCAAATCCACCCACCCCTCCACCCACCTACCCCCTGCACTGTAGAACGCTAGATTCCCCCAACCTGTGGCGTACTCCCCTGCCCTCAGGGCCTATGCCCTGATTGAAAAGGTTCCTGATTGAAGGAATACTTTTTCAAAACCTCCCCAAGACCCGCAGTTCTCCCTCCCGCCCTCTCACAAAATGACCAGACGTAGGTGACCAAGAAGGAGGTGCAAACGAAGTAAAAGCAGTGGACCCTTAGCAGCGCTAGACTTTGCAGGAATTGCTGGTAGTGGTGGGAACGCCGGCGGCAGAGCCGGGCAGAGAGGGCAGAGAATTCTCCCCAGTGTGGAGCTGGCTGTGGAGGACAGCGAGGGGAAAGGCCATCCACGAGGGGACACGGGCTTTTCATTTTTTTTCCAGAACCTTGAAATCTGTCAGGCAGCCGGTCTCTTCTCTAGCTTTCCCAGCAGCCCTGGCTTGAAAAGGGACTTGAGTTTGGCAGGGTGCAGAGCCTCTGTCTAGCTCCCACCATTCCTTTGGGGACGCTGTAGAATCCAGGGCAGGGCTGGAAGCCAGGTTGTTTGGATTCAAATCCCATCCCCGCTGTTTACCAACCACCTGACTTTCGGTCTGTGATTGTGTGTGTGTGTGTGTGTGTGTGTGTGTGTGTGTGTGTGTGTGTGTGCTCTGTTTTGTTCTGGCTTCTTCACAGGTGAAACAGAAAACGAATGTGTTTCCTTCGCTGGGCTGCTGCTTGCTTGGTACACGTGGCATATTGTAAACCTTCGATGGGGGATAGATAGCACCACCTCCCTTTCTCCCTCCAACTAGCCTCCTGCCTTCTTCACATGGCTTACATCATTGGTTCCCAGCCCGTGCACCAGGACCCTATGGGAAGTTGCATCTCACACATTTACATTAAGATTCAGGGAAGTAGCGAGATTGCGGTTATGAAGTAGCCACAAAAATAATTTCATGGTTGGGGGTCACGGCAACATGAAGAGCTGTATTAATGGGGTCACGGCGTTAGGAAGGCTGAGGAGCACTGTCTTAGATGGTCATTTTAGTTCAGGTGACAGATGTCACTGAGCAGTTCCCTTCCCTTCAGCCTTTGCCACCCTTCCCCCTCTGCCATGCTGGTGTTGAAAGATGCAGGCTCTCATCCCATGGGACTGGATGCTCAAGCCCATAGTGCCCAGAGGAAGGGACTCTGTTTGTTATGTCACTGATTGCTGTAAGTGCCCCAGGGCTTATTCCAAATGTGTCTCCGGGTATGGAGTGTTCTTTCTCCCCCAGAACAATATTCCATTGGCGGAGTGGAAACGTTGCTTCATTAAAGAACTTTTTGAGTTTTCTTTCTTTGCTTTTCAGTGGCTTCAGATCACCTCACGAGCAAAGCTCATGACCTATGTACCTGTGGGGTGGAAAGAAGGGTCCCGGATACTGCGGCTACACCCCCCCACCACCACATTAAAAACAAAGCCAGATAAAATAAAGAGTTTCTTAGCTGGGCGTAGTATTTCTCAATAATCTTATCTCCGGGAGCAGAGGCACAAGACCAGTTCAAAGCCAGCCAGGGTAAGTTTCCTGACGCTGTGGCCTCTAGAGTGAGAGCCTGTCTCAAAATGGGAGAGCAAAACAAAACAAAACCAACAAAAATGAAGCAACATACACAGACCAACAAAACCCTCTCTTGCTTAACTTGGAGAAACAGAAATACCGCCTTACCCATACTGTCATTTGGCATTTTAGAACGGAAGATTTCCAAGACCTTCATTAGGAGAGCCGGGGAAGCCTGGCAACCCAACAGTACTACAGTAGAATACCAGCACTTGGCCATTTAACAGGATCCCTGAGGCAATATGGAGATGCTGAGGGGAGTGGGAACGCCGCTGCCCTCCTGTTTCAAATAGCTCTTACCCTTAATTTATTTCTTTATTTCTGCAGGTGTCCATTGGTAGGCTGGCATCAATATATGGGTAGATAAACGTCCGGGAGATGATCATTTACATTTTACATTAAGATTCAGGGAAGTAGCGAGATTGCGGTTATGAAGTAGCCACAAAAATAATTTCATGGTTGGGGGGTCACGGCAACATGAAGAGCTGTATTAAGGGGTCACGGCATTAGGAAGGCTGAGGAGCCTTACTTCAGGGTCTGGCCTGCTGGGAGAAAGATGACTTTGACCTTCAGGTCCCCTGGCCTCTACCATTCTGCGGTGGATTACAGCAATGTACTTCACCCAGTTCACCTATAGGACACTTTAATCAAAGCAGCCTACTGGAAGTCGTAAAACAAATGCTGATAAATGTGTTAACCAATGACCAAAATGCCAAGTCACCTGAGGAACTGGTAGCCAGGGACCAAAAGCAAGTCTGGAGACACGGCT
This sequence comes from Dicrostonyx torquatus, assembly GCA_028555095.1. Taxonomy (NCBI): domain Eukaryota; kingdom Metazoa; phylum Chordata; class Mammalia; order Rodentia; family Cricetidae; genus Dicrostonyx; species Dicrostonyx torquatus. Next base: position 3,126,018 of record JAQHUG010000141.1, on the reverse strand, counting down.
CAGTGTTGTGTTTGGGTCTGGAGCACCAACATCAAAAGCTGGATGGGATGGTGAACCTCTAATCCCAGTGCCAGGGAGGCAGAGGCGGGAGGATCCCTGGGATTTGCTAGCCGGCCAGTCCAGCTGAATCTTTGATTGCCTGACTAATGAGATGGACGGTCCCTTAGAGATGACACACAAGGTTGCCCTCTGCCCTCTGTGTGCCTATGCCTATGAGGGCCTGCGTGCACCATTGAACATACCCACAAATTTTGTGAGTGACATTTTTACAAATGGGGCCACAGGAGCTTCAGCAGGTAAGAAGTGAAGCCACGGGAATGTTAGCTTTTCAGGTTAGTTCCACCAAGGTGGAGGTGAGCAAGAACCTCAGACAGGGTTAGGCTTTTGCAGAAACCAGGATATTTACCTTCAGTTAGAAACCAGCTAAGAGTACGGACTCTCACTTCTATGACTTGTTACTAATCACTGATGTCATTTCTACTTTGAAGACACACGGCTTCCTAGGTCCTCATTCTCCACCTTGTTGTGCGAAACATGGGGAGACATGGGATGCATTTTTTTTCTGAAGGTTCTCTAGAAGCCCTGTTAGAATTTAGCCAGGATTTGATACAGCCTCAGTCAACAGCGAGCTGCACAGTATAAATAATAACTTTGATTCCAATTTGCAGACAGAAGGTCTAATTGCCTCCAGACTGTACAGCTGCTGGCTCTCTTTCGTCTCCCCAGACCCTGCCCCTCACCTCCTTGTCCTCCTTTGCTGCAATGCGTCCCATTTGTTTCTGTGCAGCTGGGCTGTGAGTGGGAGGGAAGGTGGTTCCCAGAGCAGTCATGGTGAGGAAAGATCCGGAGAGTGAGGCAAGAGAGGTGGCAAAATCCAGATGCGCCTCAGGCCCCGGTTTGGTCAAGGCTGTATTAGATCTGCTGGCAGAGCAGGGTGAGGGATGTCAGGGAGAAGGTTAGAATCCGTGCGTATGCAGATTCCCCACAGGAGCGTAAGGGCTGCCTGCATCCTGCTGCCCTTCAGTACATGATGATGCCCCCCCCCAAATTGATGGACAGTTTCCAGGCAAAAGAAAAAAAAAGAAAGAAAGAAATGGAAGTCTTTGCACTCTCACCATGGCTCGTAGTTTTTGGAGAGTTGAATATTCTGTCTTGCTAGATATGCTGGTTCTTGCCTGTGATCTCAACACTAGGCAGGAAGGGACAGAGGGAGGGAGATAGAAGGATGAGAGGGAGGGAAGGAGAGGGAGGATAGAAGGATGGAAGCTAAGGGGGAAAGGAAGAGAGGATGAAAGTAAGGAAGCTAAGGAGGGAAGGAAGAAGGAAGAGAAGGAGGGAGCTAAAGAGGGAAGGAAGGAAATTTTCTTAATCAGAATTTCAGCATGGTCTACTTCATTTAACTTTTTGCTTTCTGGCTTTTCACATCTATAAGTTTTGGATTTGGTTAAAAATGGCAAGGTTGGGCTAGAGAGTTGGCTGAGTGGGTTAAGAATGGTTACCACTCTTCCAGGTGAGTAGAGTTTGGTTCCCAGCACCTACATGACAACCAACAAGAGGTTTGGAATTCTAACTCCAGGGGATCTGATCACCTTTTCTGGATGCCAACAGCCATACACACACACCCCTCCCTTACGCACACACAGGTCTATGTATACTCACATGTCACTAATTCAAGATAAATGAGCCCCTGGCCTAGGCACAGAGAAGTTGGTAGGTCTAAAAAGTCATGCCAGGATTAACCAGAAGGACAAGAGTCCCTGTCCCTCTTAAGGCATTGCTTTTTTCTTTCTGCATCTTTATAAGAAATGGGAGCTTGAGCAATTAGCACCACTCCATCCATGGTTTTGGTCGCCCCTACTGACATTTACAAAGGTGACCCAAAAGTGATGCTACTCTTTGCTATAGAAGCAATGTCACCACTGAAAGCTCCAGTGTGACCTCCTGGGAGAGAGGGGCATGATGCCGGAGCCAGGGATGCAATGCAGTCATGACCAGAAGAAGAGGCAGCTAAGAGCTCTGGGGGCCAAACCCAAGTTGAGTGACTTAGGAGGCAGGCTTCCTAAAGGCCAGGACTCACAGGAGTTGGTAGGGTGGGTAGGAGGGGAGTTCAGTGGATCAACAGAGAGCATTCATTCACTCACTCACACGCACCCCAGAGAAGCGGCAAGGGGTAGCCTGTTTCCTGGGATTGGTTTAATCAAGATATAAAGTGGTTTAGCCCCAGCAGAGAAATCCCCCAGAGAAATCCAAGACTGGAGCAACAAAGATCAGATCCCCCTCCGTCTGTGCGTGTTCACATATGCGTGGGCACGCTTTTGTTCATAATACACGCCTACCTGTGGAGTCTGGAGACTGATATCCAGAATCATGCTGCTTACTGCTTTGGCCTTATTCCTTGAGACAGGGCTTTTCACCCAAACCAGATTGATCAGCTTCTTAGCCAGCTTGCTCCCGGAATTCCTTGTCTCCACGTTCAGAGGCTGCAATTACAGGTGGGTTGCTGTGCCCACTCTGCAATAATGCGGTCTTATTTTGAGATCTGACACTCTTGTGGCAAGTCCTTTAACCACTGAGCCATCTCTCCAAGCCCAAGATTGTAGTTTTGCTATGTCAATGTCGGCCATGGTGGTAGAGAGCCTTTGAAATATTTCCACTGGAGATGAGTGTAACCAGAATTGTTTTAGGAGGATTGTTCTTTAGGTAACATTCAAAGCACAGCGAAAAGAATGTGAAATCAGAACCGGTGACGGATGTCCTGGCAGCAGAACAGGAGGAGGACTTTCCGACTGGAGGGGAAAGAAACGTACAGAGGGAAACATGAAGTCACAGTGAGTGAACGAGCAGGAGAGGGCTAGACGGAGAGCTGAGGCCGTCTGTGGTTCTAACTGGAGAAGTGGTGGACCTTCCGCCATAATAATAAAAAAAGAAGGACTGGGGGTGAAGCAAGAAACAAGGTGATATTGGTCTTGGGTGTGTTGACAAAGTCTGTGCACATGGAGCTGTCTAACCAATGTTACCCTATTTGCTGGACTGCACAGCCGTGTCCCCCGAGCAAGTTGCATTTGTGCTGTGCATGGTGCAGGTTTAAGGCGATGCTCTCTTCATTCTAAATCAGGATGGAATGAACATGACTCACCTTTAGAGAACACACAGTCTAATAAGCGGAAGAGAGGAGTCCAAAGATTGAAACTCAAGAGAACAGTTCTCAAGGCTCTAAAGTAAGACCAGGAGGGAATAGCGGAGGGTTCCCTAAAGGAGGTTATGGTTAGAATCTAGATCAAGCTGGGATACGCAGGCTCTGATCCAAGCAGCCCAGAAGGAGAGAAAGACAGTAGCAAAAAGAGACCCAAGAGCTTGGGGGATGAAGAGGAGGGGGAGGGACAGAGGAGGAGGGAGGAAACACAAGGGTTTGGAGGGTAGAGGAAAAGAGTGGATGGGTCCCGACATGTGAGTGAGGCAGAAGGTGGCCTATCAGGTAAGAACTCACGTCAGCAGTGAGAGCTGAGGTAAAACCCTGTTAGTCATTTATGTATATTTGACCCCCATTGTCTTGGCTCATAGAGTCCAGCTCTGAGTATTCACTAATCTGACCCCATCCTCCCTTGGGATGATACATGCCTTTGCCCTTGGCATTGCTCTCAGGATGCTTGGTTGGGATGCATTTCCGCTCAGCTGACGGCCACCGTGCCAAGACCAAGTCTGAGAAGCTATGGCTACATGCTGGTATTTCTCCTGCTTTGTCCCCAAGGAAGATCTGCAGACTGCTCAGCCTGCCATTCACGCTGGTGCCTTCAGCCAGCCACAGGCATATCCGCCTGGCCCCTTCACTCTCTGCTCCAGGTGGGCACGCACCCATGTCCAACTCTGCAGAGGCCGAGTAGACTGGCAAGCAGGAGACGTGTGGCTCAGACTGCACCGCTTAGTACCGCGGCTGGAGCAATAAGGAGCCTTTGAACGAAAAGCCTGGTGGTCTCCATGCTTTGTAACGTGTTTTCGTGTGATAGATTCCCAGACATTTCCCTTTATCTAGCCGGCTCCATTTCTCTGCTTAGACTCCCTTCTCTATCCCCAGCCTCTCAGAGAGTCTAGTCCCCAGAGTCAGGAAGCTTGCTCAGTTTCCTTAATGCAAAGGAGTTTGGACATGAACTTGAATGGCTATTGAGCTGATTTTCCAGCTGACAGGAGATGGTTAATTGTATGCAGTCTATGGGGGGGGTCTTTAAAAAAATCTGTCTGGCCGCATTAATAGCAGCTTGAAATTTATGGCGTGAGACCAGTGAGGGTGATAAGGAACTCAGGACCCTGGTGACTCAGGATAATAACCTCTCTGGTGGAAATGAAAGCCCGTGAAGGAGGGGTTTGCAGACCCCAGAGCCCTGTAAAGAGAGACAGAGAGCCAAGCAAGGTATAATTCAGCATATCCCATGGGGTACTCCTCTCGCTGACATGCCATCTACCTGTTCTCCAGCATTTACATCCATTGGGTGTAGGCTCAAAGCTGGGGGTTATGGCATGGTGTCTCTATACGCCAGAAGGAAGGCAACCTTCCCTTATATGTTTTAATTTGTGTCCCTTCTGTCTATAGCAGACACCCACCCTTTTGGCTCCCAGGGTCTGACTCTGAATACTCACTAGGGCTCACACGTCTAATGCACCGATGACACTTACATTAAAACTCTTAAAGCATTTAAGACTAGCGAGTATTCCATGTCTGGAGGCTGAGACGGTTCAGGCAGCATAGCTGGACACCAGTGTAAACTTCTCTGTAGCAGAGGATAACTTCTCTATCGTTGAGGATGGCCTTGAACTCCCGATCTTCCTGCCTCCACCTCCCAAATGCTTGGATTATGTGCATGAACCACATATACATTTATGGCTTCTGACTTCTTTATTCCGATGATAAAAGGTAAGAGAATCAACTCATTGTGAATGAGTGAGTGGATTGGTTCCTCTTTGGTCTTTGAGAGTCATAATGTACTAGTGTTACTCGGTGGTAGAGGGGAAAGACCCAATCTGTCACCCTGGAGAGATGCAGTGTCCTTAGAAAGAGTTATTCTTTCAAAAGAAGGAAAAATGGAGCATTTAAGAATATATTCC
>JAQHUG010000141.1:3083461-3101265 GCA_028555095.1 Dicrostonyx torquatus | reverse complement strand
ATGACCTGAATGTCGCTCTGAACCTGGAAACTCCCCATCGAATTGGGGCCAAAGAAAACAGGATTAGGCCATATTTCTCCTAGGATGGCTCCTCGGCATCTCTCTGTGATGAGTTAAACCAGAGGGGGGGTGGGTGGCCATCTCTCTTCGTTGTCTCTGCAGAGAAATCAGGAGAGGCGGAAATGGTTTCAGGGGTTTAATTGGGCAGGCTTGCCCCTGTCTCCCCCTCCTCCCTTAGGTAGGCCAACCTTCTCTCCCTCTGGCTTCCCTGCCTGGGAAGCAGAGGGGATTGAAAACCACAACACACATTTTGCCAGAGTTGGCAACAGGGCCATAGGACATCTCTGTGTGGCTTGCTGGGGTGACCCTTTCCAGGAGGCTTTGTGTTCGGGTTTGGGGGTTTGGGAGACTCAGTCTTTCACTGCGCAGTTTAAACATTGGCAAGGTAAGCCATCAAATCAAATCGAAACCACCACTAAGATCATCACCCTCTTACAATCTCCTTACTGCCCCGGCTCCTCAAGTCAGACTTTAACTGGAGGACGAAGTAAATAAATCCACAGGGCTGTTTTCACTTTAATGCAGTGTATATTTATTGTAAACAATAATATACAAAAAAAAGAAAGGAAGGAAAGAAGGAAAGAAAGGTGAGTTCCACAGAGAACAAAAAGTTTGGAAGGGGAAACAAACAAAACACAAGCACAAACCAAACCTTACCTAAAGAGAAGCTAGGACTTAAATGTCAGGTTTTTTTAAGTTACAGAAATATTTTTTTTTAAAGGTCTGTTTTTATACAGAAATCGAAAGATGCCATATTATAAGAATGCTTTAAGGTTTTATTCTACTGGCTTCTAAGACTGTTAATATATCTTTTTTTTTTAAATTAAAAAAAAAAAAGTCTGCTGTCGTTGAAAGAAAAGCAATCCTCATGTTCTCCAGCCACAGCAGCGGGTAAGAACTAAGGTCTGTCCATCCCATGGATGTCTCTGTGCAGGAGAGCAGGCAGGGGGCTAGCCACGACACAGGCTTGCAGGGGCTTGCGTTGTTCCTTGTCACAACACGTGGATACTTCCACATACAGTCCAGGCAGCCCAAAGGCCCGTGGCAGAAAACACTGCAGACGATTCAGTGATGAGCAACGGAATTTGTACCCTCTCATGTGTACGCGACAGAGAGAGACAGGTTTCCAGCTTGTTATTAACAACAAAAACAACAAAGAAGGGGGGGGGACTACAAGGACGGACAAAAAAAAAAGCATTTGTACAAATCTAGAATCAAGACTTCAAAGAGACTTGCTTTTAATAATAAAAAAGATTAAAGATAAATTAAAAAAATGGTTACAGTTAAGAACATAATTTAACAGATGACGATGCCCTTTGAGGAAGGCGCCAACAATCTACCTTAAAGACAGTAAATTAAAAAAGGAAAAAAAGGGAGGAGTTTTTTTTTTTCTTAAAAAAATGAAAACCCCTCCTGACAAAATAAATAATTTTAGCACGTGGAATGTCTTGAAGGTTAAACGCTGGTGTTCAGGGAGGCACAGGTGACAGTCACAGTCTGAGCAGGCCTACTCCAGCATCTGCTGTGCACATGGGGCCCAGGCAGGCAACCAGGGGGGCAATGTGCTTGGGCACTTACAGGCTGCTTGAAAAATCGTCCCCAAGAAAATTTGGTCTCCTTCGCTTGCCGTTGGCTTTCCTTCTGAGGCTGCAGCCAGCAAGCAAAGGCAGGCACAGTGAATGTTCTAGGAACAGCCTTTGCATTTTCCCAGCAGCCGGAGTTTAAGGCTCAAGGTGTCTTTCTTCTCATTTCAAAAATATATATCTATATGATAAAGCTCACCAATGTTTTCTATGTTTATTCCCCTTTTTGCAAAATAAGGTCTTCTTTTCTTTTTCTTTTTTTTTTTAAGGCAGCTGCTCCTGAAATCTGAGAGCCTGAAGAATTAACTAAAGCTCACCCCCAAAAGTGATGATGTAGCAAACCTGTGTATATTTTTAATGTTATTATAACAATTCCTTTTTTCTTTTCTCTTTTTTCCTTTTTTCTTTTTTTTTGTTTGTTTTTTCTTGTTTGTTTAAGGAGAAAGCAAATCTGTACACAAATATTGTGGTTGCAAGGAAGGCTAGGGGACACTGTTGAGCTACGAGTAGTTAAGCTGTTGGAAAAAATAAGAGCATTTAATTTTTTATCTAAAATATGTATAAATCCCCCTCAAAATGGTAATGAATCATACACAGTACATACTAAAAGTATTTAAAATAGAGAATATTCCTCACAGAGGACTTTTTTTTCTTTAATTACGGCTAAAAAATAATTACAGAGTCCAAACAGGCAGGGAGATTCTCCAGTCATCCTCCAAGCTGACTCTGAAGGAACCAAGTCCTTCCTTGATGATTCAGGTGGGTCCATCTGGCCACGAGTGGCCCGGCCATTTGCAATAGGTTGGCATGTGCTCGGATAATGTCTTAAAGTCTCTCTCCTGGAATCTCAGCACTAGTTACCTTCGCTTATATGTCTTTAAGAAATAGGGATAACGACAAAAAAAAAAAAGTGTCCAAAGGAATTTCAACTGGTTCTTGATTTCTTCGGTTCTTTCTTTCTTTTTCTTTTCTTTTTTCTTTCTTTCTTCTTCTTCTTCTTCTTCTTCTTTTTTTTAACCATCAGCTCCATCGCCATCCCTCTTCATGGGCTCCTCAGGGTCTGGTTAGCTGTGTGTAGACTGGTTGTTCCCAATGCTGCGGGCTGTGGGTCTGCGGGATGGAAGGAACTCCGGAGGTGTCAGCGATGGGGGTGTACATGGGGCGCTGCGCGGGGTTCATGTAGGTGAACGTGGAGTAGAGCCCCGAGCCCTGGCCCGCTGCGTGGCTGTAGTAAGAGCCGGAGTTCTGGTGGTCTGTGTAGTCATACTGCGAGCGCGTGATGGGCGGGTAGGAGGGGCTGTAGTGCGGAAGGTTGAAAGGGCTGTAGGCGATCTGCTGCGGAGAGTGCTGCTGCTGCTCGCTGTAGTGGCTGGGGCTCAGTTGCTCCGTCTTGATGTGCGTTCTCTGGGACTGGCCCGGCTCGCTGCTCAGTGTAGTGAGCGTGTGTGCCTGCTGCTGCGGGGGTGCCTGCTGCTGCTGCGGGGGCGCTTGCTGCTGCGGAGGCGCCTGCGGGGCTTGCGGGGCCTGCGGGGGCTGCGGCGGAGGAGGGGGTGGCGCCTGCTGCTTTGACATCCACACGTGGCCCGCGGTGGCAGGGGAGGCAGCGGTGCTGCTGATGCCGTAGCTGCCGGTATAGGTGACCTGACTGTGTGTGGCTGGCACCCCTGGGTGGCCATTGGGCGGCAAGTATTGGTCAAACTCATTGACGTCAAAGGTCTCGATGTTGGAGATGACGTCGCTGCTCAGCTCCCCGATGTCCACATCGCGGAAGTCGATGGGGGGCTGTCTGCCCCCTTCTGCCAGAGGGCGCCCCTCTCGCTTCAGGTCAACTTTGCCACTTTGCACGTCGGTTTTGGGAGTGGTGGGTGGGGTCGGCGGACCCTGAGATTGCCCTGCAGGCAATAAAAGGGAAAGACAAACCGTAAAAAATCAACAAAGGCTGTGCAAAGCCCCTGGTCTTAGGAGCCCCCTGGGGAACCTCTCTGGTTGCTAAGGTGTCATTAGGACCCGAGCCCGAGCAGGAGGCGCGCTGCACCAGCGATAAGTCGCCGAATGATTAACCCGCAGGTACACACTAGGCAAGCTCCTTTTATCAGGGGAGGGGTCTGAGGTCCCAAGGGTCCGGAAGACTAAATTGCTACCTGTAAAAGAATGTGTGCTTTGGGGGTGAAGCGCAAAGAGAAAAGTGGGCAAGTTTCGTGAGGTGTGTGTGTGTGTGGTGTGTCAAGCGCGCCTGCCTATTTCGGTGGGTGCTGGACAGGGAGGGAGTGCAGGGAATTCCCTACTCCAAAGAACACGAAGTTCCCACCCAGATTCTCGGGGGGGGGCGCGCTTTAGGGTGTGCCCGGGGGGCCCAGAGTGGCTTAGTCTAGTGGGTCACTTTTGCCTTACTCACCGGAGTGCTCTCCCGGGGAGTGCACCTCGCTCATGCCGGAGGAGGAGTGCGGGGAGTCGGCTTGGAGCGCCTTGAAGATGGCGTTGGGAGAGATGTGAGTCTGTTCTGTGGCCTCCTCGGCCTCTGCCTGCCCGTTCTTCACGGACTTCCTCCGCCGTGGCTGGTACTTGTAATCGGGGTGGTCTTTCTTGTGCTGCACACGCAGCCGCTCCGCCTCCTCCACGAAGGGTCTCTTCTCGCTCTCGTTCAGCAGTCTGGGAAGAGGGGCAGAAGAAAAAGGGGGGGGGTCAGTGAAACCCCGGGAGCTGTCATGTCCCCACCCCTCCTTCGTGCACTTCCCCTCCTCCCTCCATTCGGCTTGCGGTTCTCCACTGAGACTCAGAACTTTTCTTTCTTTCTTCTAAGTGCTTGGAGTCGACCTGAGCGGTCACTCTTCGCCCCGCCCCCTCCTCGGCCTCCTATTTTGGAAACCCTGAAGATGAAAATAGCTCCCTGCTGAGGCTGCTTTAAACGCCTTTGCTACCGGAGCGGTCCACCCCACCTCCCAACACCCTGTAAAAACTTTCCGAAAACCCATTTAAATTGCAAGAAGCTCTCTGTCGGTCCACGCCCCTACCGGTTCTCAGTAGCTTTCCCTAATTCTCGCCCGGGTCACCTCCAGCCCAGCTTTCCCAGGAAAGAGTGCAGCTTGTGTGTGTGTGTGGGGGGGGGGTGTGGAGGGGGGAGATTGCTTTCCCGAGTTGTTCCTTTCGAGGGGACCGAGTTGGCACACCCCTCACTCCCCCCGCCGTTCCTAAAAGCAATCACTTACGTGCTACAAAACACCCCCCCCCCCCCTCGACGCGCCATCGCCAAAAGCTAACCCAAGAACTTTCTCAAACTCCGAGCCAACCTCCCCCTAGCCGCTTCCCACCTTGCATCCCGGCCCCTCAGATCCCAGGCTGCCACTCCTTGGCTGGGGAGGCGGGCCGCGGTCGGTGAGGGGAGTGCAGCCCCTGTCCCAGTAGCCACCCAGCCCACCCTGCGGCGGTCCCGCGCGCTCACCTCCAGAGTTTGCCCAGAGTCTTGCTAAGCTCGGCGTTGTGCAGATGCGGGTACTGGTCCGCCAGCTTCCTGCGCGCAGCCTGCGCCCACACCATGAAGGCGTTCATGGGCCGCTTGACATGTGGTTTGTTCTTGCTGGAGCCGTTGACGCGCACCGGCATGGGCACCAGCGTCCAGTCGTAGCCCTTCAGCACCTGGCTGACGGCTTCGCGGATGCACACGGGAAACTTGTCTTCTTCGCTCTCCTTCTTCAGATCCGGCTCGCCCTTGGGGAACGTGTTCTCCTGGGGCCGCGTGTTCTCCGTGTCGGAGCCTGAGCCCGAGGGGCAGGGCGAGCCAGCCGAGTCGTCGGACATGGTGGGGCTGGGGGCGCCGGACAGGCCCTTCTCCTGCTCGTCGGTCATCTTCATGAAGGGGTCCAGGAGATTCATACGCGAGCCCGGGGCAGGGGGCGGGTGGCTGGGAAAGGCGAGAAGCCGCAGAGGCTGGGGCTCCTCTTCCCTCGGCTGCCCGGACGCGGACGCCGAGCGAACGGCTCCCGGGGAGATTGGCGCGTCACCGGGCTGCGGCGGTGAGTACTTAGCAGAGGCGCTGGGTGGCGGGTATTCAGCTGCCCGCTCCAAACCCCGGGAAGGCGAATCGGAGCGGAGAAGGAAGGGAAGACAGAGAACGAAACCGGGGCCACTTGCACCCGGTCTTTCTTGCAAAGAAAAGTTCCTGGACTGAGAACTGGTAAAGTTGTTGCCCCACTGAAGTTTCCAGGCAGTTCCGAGCAGCGCTGTCGGCTCTCCGACTCCCAGCCCACGGTCTCTTTAATAAATACTCCCCATTCACCTTAGAGACCTCTGGCCAATCACGGCTCGGCAGTCATCAGGGTTGGCAAGTCGCTGATTGGACCGGATTTTGGAGAGGGGGGAGGAGGATTGTGGCTCCGGGTTGGGTGACGAGACACGAGGGGAGGAGAAGGGAGGGGAGCGCTGCCGGAGGGTGGATGGTGGGGTGAGGGGGCTTGGAGGGGGGGGGCGCCGCGGTGCAGGCGGGGGAGCCGGGACGTCCGAGTGTGTAAGTTTGCTTTCTACTCTAGGAATGTCACAGTTTTGGAATCTCAGTGTGAAGCGGTGTGTGTGTGTGTGTGCGTGCACGCGCGCGCGCGTGTCTAGACTAGGACCCCCCCCTTCCCACACACGCACACATCCCACTACTTTTCGAAACTGTCTCCGCGGTACCCGGGGCTTCGTTGGCGTTTACAGCCCTGGAAATTGCTACAGTCGCGCCTCAATGCGGAGCTGGGCTTCTGCTCCCGGAGCCTGCCGGCTTCCAAAAGTGCTTAGAAATGGTCTTTTGGAAGCAAATGTTTGGGTGACTCAACGCCCGCTGTTCTTCTGTAATAATCCATATAAATAGATTAACGCGCTCTGGTTCCCCAAGGCTGGTGTGGTGGCTGGAGATTCTGCAGCGCTCTCGCAGTGGGAATCAATGAAAACCGAAGCTGAGCGCCAGCGAAGGCCGGCGGCAACCGGGCAGTCCCCGATTCTCTTGGTGGGTCCCGTGGGCCAAACCGACCTTGAACTGACAAGTCCTTTCCGGACCCCTCCAGCACTCGGACGCTCCTCGGTGTTAGGGTTATTACTTTAGAGTTTTGCTTCTTGCCTGAGTCAGAAACGTCAGCAGGGTCACCACGGGAGCTTGCAAAACTGCTCCTGCGTTGAGGATGAAGTTTTCAAAGGTGGCAGCGCAGGGCGGCGAGGCCAAGGAGGCCCGTGTCTTGGACTGGAAAACTTCAGACAAAACGGGCCCTTTGTCGGAGCCCTGCTGCTCTCTCCCTTGGGCCTTCCTTTACCTGGGAAGGCTAAGCGCAAGGCGTCGGGACTTTAGTCACGTCCTTTTAGACCTGAGCACAGGTGGGCGTTCTGGGGGAGGCCACGTAGGTGTCCCTTGTACTTTAAGAGTGCTTGGAGCCAGAGCTGGTGTCACTGAGAACTCTTAGAACAAGGTTGGGTAAGGAAGGAATTATCTTTTTTGGAACGAATTAAAAAAAAAAAATCAGTTGCTACCGGGTGACACGCTCTCGGAACCACAAACAAATTCGCAGCGGTGTCAAAAAGAAAAACAACGGCAACTTGATTTAAAAACAAAAAGCCCTTTTCTGATTCTTGCAAAACTTCTCTTTGAACTTATTAAATTCTTGATAAAGTGAATCGGCCTGTATCATATCAAAGCCCCCCCCCCCCAATTTGCCAAGTGTGGACACTTAGATGTAAACGAATCTTTTCTTCGGGATAATTTTGAAAAGCTAGTTTCCCCCTCGTTTTCTCCCGAAGTGGGCATTTGTTATATGGGGAAAGGAACCCCTGAGGAGGTAGTAAGCCACAACCCCGTTCAGTCGGTTATTTTTTTTAAACGAATGTTACTTGAATCCCAAATCTCTAGCACCCTGTAGTCTACTTAGAGTTTAAGAGACGGGACAAACAATAGCCACGTATTCGTACCTCTCATTATTCTCGCAATCCATAGGAAAATAAATATCATTTTCAGAGTGGGGGGTCAAGTTTTGCTAGTGTGGACATATTTCTGGGTCCTAGGAAGGACGTATTTGTGTGACCCCCCAGACACCCAGTTGAAGAGAGCAGCAGGGCCCACTGGCAGATGTATTAAACTAGCGAGATGTAATTTGTTGCAATTATCACGTTTTCTGGCACAAAAGCAATGAAAACGACTGTGGCCTTAAGGCATTTTGAAATATTTTATTTAACATTTGTTCACAATCACATACACTTATAAATATATCTCTAATACAACACATGGCGAGATGTGCTGCGACATTTTAAATCACGAAGCTTCTTACACGTCTCTACCCTTTCACGCAAGCGTCTTTATATTCTTGAATCTTTTCGGAAACATTTTGAAACAGTTGAAATTAAAATTGCGCTGCAATTTTCAGCAACATCCAGAGGGGGCGCCAAAAGCCCAGAAACTGTCTGGAACTTTGAGAAGCGGCTGGAAAACTTTCTCGCTGTGGTGGAGGGGCAGGGGGCCCGGGTAGGGGAGGTGGCAGTGGTGTGCTCCACGCAGTCAATACTGTTTCCAGGACGAGACTTATCTCTACAGGAGTTCCGATTCTCTCCTGTGCTGATCCAGCTGTGTGCAGGAACCTGGGAAGTGCTTGTCTTCAGGGAATGGGGGTGGGGAAAGACCCGCAGATGCTTGCGTTTTTCTTTAGCTCATAACTTGGAGAGTGAGAGGAAAGGGAGAAAGCCCCCCACTTCCCCAGGTGCCAAGAGTTATCCGTTGTGCCAAGATCGGGCCAAGTCTGGTGGGTAGGCATCACCAGTTTAAGAGTAACTGGGCCTAAATTTTTTTCAGGGCCTGGACAGCCCACTTCCCACTCCCCACTGTGGCTCAGCCCACTGTGGGTTACCCTTTTCAGGTACCCAGGCCTCTTCTTCCCAGCCCGATTCTGGAAGGGCCTACAGTCCCCAAGCCTGGGGACCCTGGCTTGGGATAGGGGGAAAGCATCCTGGTCTAGACTAATGTTTAGATTACAGAGTGGGAAGTTGAGGCTTGAGGCTCTACAAGAACCTTCTGCCCTAGCTGGTCGCGCTCCGGGGTCTGCCATCTCGTGGGCGCAAGGAATGAAAAGATTGGAGACCAAGACTTGATGCCGACTAAAGGTGCTTCGCAAATGACTGACACAGAGGTGCTAGTAGATCCCCAGAGATGTCGTTGGGGAAAGTCCTAGTTTGGGACTCTCCAGCAGTGCAGGATACAATTTCTTCGGTGGAGGCCCACTGATTCCCCCCTCCTATAGTGCGGGACAGGAGGAGGTGGAAGACAAGACAAGAGGGCTTAGGAGTGCTGCAGGGTCGGAGCTAGAGAGGATCCAGCTTCTGGTGGCCTGGAAGAATTCTTCCACGGGAAGAATTAAGGGCCCAAACCTCCCTACATCAAAGTCCTTAAGCAAGAACCTTTAGGTCTAAAGGGGCCCTGACGAAAGACTTTCAGCAGGGGCCCAGATCCTAGGACACACCAGCGCGTGGTAACCGATGCAATCCCCAGTAAGATCTCAACTCGGGGGCAGCGTTCACCGCTATGATTGATCCACAGAAAAGACACCCCCTTCTGCCTTCCAGTGACCAGACTGAGTCCACTTGAAGTAATCTCACACGACTTCGGATTCTGGCTGGACGGGAGGTTCTGGCGCAAGGGGCTCCCAGACGCTCCGTCTTTCGTGATTTCCATTTTTCGCTGAGGCATGCAAATGTTTCTTCTTTGCTTTTCCAGCCACAGTTTCCTTTGGGAAGAGAGAGCCAGGTAAGCCCGAGTCTCCGGACAGGCGCTGGGCTGGATCGCAATAGCAACACAGCGGGAGAAAGAGGCAAAGGCAGCAGAGTGTTTTGTAGCCGCGCAATAAATATCTGAATAAATGCGGCCTTTGGACTGTTCGCTTGTGTGATTACAACGGCCAGACCTCCCAGCAACGCGTTCCTTAACCGCCTTTGCACATACACGCTTGCGCGTCCGTTTCTTTCCAAAACCCGTGTTACTCAAATGGTAGCCCTAAAAAGGGCAATTCCCCCCTCCTATATTTGAAGAAAGAGAAGGATGAGTCACGGGGGAGGTGTTGGATGAAGAGGATGACCAGCTATATGCCTTTATCTCCCTCCTACCAACCAGGTCCCGAGACCCCCCTCCCCCTCCTCCCAGGAGCACGAGGGCCAGAGACTGACTGTAAACTGGCTGGTTGAGCCTGGAACTGGAAAAGGAGGAGTGGAATGAGGGTGGGAGGCGCCTCCCTCTCAAGGGAGGACAACACTCCCCAGAGGAGAGCGATCTGCCTTCATCCTCGCTTTTCCAAAAATATCTGTCCTTGGAGAGGTGGTACTGGGGAGCCTGCGGATTTCTTCCTGCGTATGTCCCTAGAACACCCCGCGGTAAATTTCCGGGGCCATGTCTTAATCCCCTACTTGTCCACCTCCGAAGTCCCTCCTTTTAACTATAGGCACTTTGCCTTGTTAATTTAAGAATAAAAATAAAGAAGGCGCTTAATGTGGAGGTGCCTCCGGAGAAGCAGGGTCTGTGGGTAGGCGCCTCAGGCTCATTCAGCCACCAGGGCGCCTTGGGCAGTCGCAGATTTGACACCCCCTCTTCTGGCTCCTTGTAATCTTTCTGAGCAAAAGTGTTTAGTCCCAGAAAAGGGGCCTACTGGAGGGCCAAATTCCTCAGGGCAGTTGTGTGGGTTGTCTAGGGGAGGGTGTGTCCTGTAACAAGTTTTTTTTTTTTTTTTTCCCCCTCAACCCGGTGAGAGTCTAACCTGCTTTGCCCTCTACCGTTGCCCATAATAGGAGGGTGGAGGGCGAGTTTTCCAGGTATTTATAAAGGTCTCTACCAAACCATGGAAAGAGAGGGCACACCTTTACCATACAATCCCAATCTCCAAATCCCTATGGCAAGTTGTCAGAGTCAGGAGGAATCTGTTTTGCCTCTTCCTAGGCGCTCCCATCTTAGTAGAACTTGGAGAGCCAGTCCGAAGCAGCTAGCTCCTCCCTTTCTCTCTACCCTAAGTTCAGCCTGGACCAAGCCGAGGGTCCCTTGGGGCTGCTTCTGGGATCTGCCTTGGGTTCTGGGTGGCAGGAGTGAGACCCCTGAAAGACAGGCAGAGACATTTTAACCAAACTGGGAAGGCACTGGCCACTAGTGGTCACCTGTGAACCTTGGTGTAACAAAACAGTCCTGAAATCTCATGGGAAGGGAGAGAACCTGCCTCCTCCTCTTCCTTCTCCACCCTACTCTTCCTTTTTTTCCCTCCTCCCTGCTTTGTCCTCCTTCTTCTCTTCTTCCTTGCCCCTCCCCCTCCTCTTTTTGTGACAGGGTCTTAAGTGTCCCAGGCCAGCCTGGTGCTCACTATATAGTCAACCTTAACCTTGCAGTTCCCCTGCCTCAAACCCTGAAGTGCTGGCATGGCAGGCATGCCTCACCACTCCGTGCCACGTCTTATCAGTCACTCTGTTTGGGACAAAATGTGTTTCTATCCAGTAGAAGAGGCAGGTGGTCCTAGAACTGGGAGCTTCATTAGCTCTTTTCTAGTGGCCAGTGTTGGGGGAGGGTGACTGAAAGAACAGTCCTGAAGACATGGCTTCTCTGAGTGCCTGCTAAGTTCTCAGGACTGTCATGCTCACTGAGCCCACGAAGATGACTTTCTCAGTCTCACCTGTCATTAAGGGGCAAAGCCGCCGTTACTGTTTCTTCATAAGCTGGGTGAAGTCACAATAGGCTCTGGTATCTAAACATTTCATCTTCTCCTTCAGACTTGCTTTCCTGGAACCCCAGACATACCTGGAAAGATGTTTCCGGAGTGGCCAGGTGCTACACGACACAGGGCTTGCTGTGGTAGGAATTGAGATGGGTGGATAGACTCGCTCCAGGGAAACTCCACTAGGTTTTTACCTTACACCTCCAGTGTCCCCTTATCCCTAAGGGATCCTCTGTAGAAACTCCAGAGGGAGCCCCGAATAGACCCCCATTGAAGACAGAAGCTGGGCTACTTGAGGTAACCAGAAGTGTTTGCTAACTGACAAACTCTGGAGAAGCAGTGACTGGGAGAGTAGGGTGAATAGCTTGGAGGGTTTGACCTGGGGCTCTACAGGGAGAAGTACCACACAGCAGGAATCCTGTCCCCTTCACCCCATCTTCCTCTGCCATCTTCCACTTTCTATCATCCTCCCAGGGAGCACAGAATCAAACCACTCTCTTTTCTTTCCCACCCAGTGTTTGTCACTTACTTCCTGTGCATCTGAACAGCCAGGGAAGCTGGTGTCTGGTTAAGCCATCCCAAGGTCTGCTTTTTGGCAGGACTCAGCCTCTGTCTTAACCTATGCTCAGATATTATCTTCAGGGTATTCTGAAACTCTGTTTCCTTCTATTACATGGTCATGGAGAAGGACCTGCTGTCCTGGTACTATCCCAGGGGGCACATTGATCAGTTGGCAAAGCTGGTGAGAGGAAGTGATTCCTGAACTCTTGATACCCGGTGGTATCCCCTTTCCACCCCCTCCCTGGCCCTGGTGACTCCAAGCTCCCGGACTGAACCATATTCTCTGCTATCCCTCCTTAGCCCTCTCTTTCCGCTCTTGGTCTGGGCCCAGAAAATCCTTGTAGTGTGTGGTACGCTCCACTCTCTCTTTGGGGGACATCTGCCAACCAGCACAGTGGTGATGACAGTTTCCAGATAAATTTCTAAAAGCATAGAAGTCTTCCAGGGGGTGGAGAGGGTGGCACAGGCCCAAGGCTGAGTGGGCTGAACACTGTGCTTCCGGAAGACGCCCAGGGAGGTGGGGATTCTGGATACTTAAATTTTCGTTCCCCTTCATATTCTACAAAAAGCAAAATCCCCTAATGGCTATGTATTTTCCTGGAATTTGAGAGGATCTTTTGATCCAGGTGCTTCTTTGGGAACTTGGGTTTTAGGACCAAGGACTTGATAGTGACATCAGCAGGGTGTCTTGCTCTGAGCTCACTGTCCTCACTTAGCATCCCCCAACTCAGTGTGATGTCATCAGAGAAAGATGGAGTCAAATTCTCTTGGCCCCATTTTCTGTCCTTGGTTTTTGGCACCCTAATCTCGCCTTGGTCTGAGGCATGTTAGGCTCGAGTACAGGGAAAAGTTGGTTTTTCTATTTGTTCTGGTATATCCTGGATCCCTCATCTTTTATGGTGAAGGGGCTTCTTTCTACTACTTTCTTAACCTTTGGGCTCAGGGGAAAGCAACCCTTATGAAGGAAAACTTCGTTACCTACTGTTGTCATGGGAACCACGTGAGACTTCCTTAGATTGAGGTGGAAAACCGTCAACAAGGCTCACCAGGCCTCGCTCTCAGAGGCAGCCAGACTTTAACGCGGGTTGGTGATGTGAGTCCAACTGTTTACCCCAGGTAGAAAGATGTAAGGGCTCTCCAGCCAGAGCTATTTGCTCCCATTTCTGTCCTTGGGACAGACATGCGATCCTGGGTTTCTTTGTGTCTCTAGTGAGCCCAAATAGGCTCCGATGAGAAGATGTTCATTGATGGAACACATGCCACAAGTTAGCCAGAGAAGTGAATCTTTGATGGTAGAATTTAGGGCATCCAGTACAGAGTGAAGGTCTCGGGGCACTCCAGTGCGTGTTCAATCCCTGTTCTGGATCCTTCTGCATTTCCTGTCTTCTGACATCTTCCTGTGAGGAGGACTGACTGTTTGGAGTTATGGCTACCAAGCTTCCAGGGCACAGGTCTTGAGGAGACAATCAAACCACAAACTGGAATCATTATTAGCACATCGGAACCTCAAACCCTCCCAGACCTTGCTTTGCCTAAACGCACAGCGATCAGAAATGTTTATCTCGCTTTTCCTTCTCAGCACAGTGTGCAGACTGTCCCCAAGTGAGGTGAACAGGTGGGTGGGATGTTGGCAACTGACCCCGATGCTGGTGCTTGGGGACAAACGACGGTCCACAGCCCACCTATCAGGACAGTGGTTTCTGTTGACTCCTGTTTAGTTTGAGAGGCAGGGCCATGGGTATTGCATGATTGGGTGCCATACATCCACGTGCATGTGTTTGTTTATGCTTGTATGTGTATGTGTATATAAAGATGCATGGATGCATGCGTATATGGACTTGTGTCTGTTCCTCTGTTTCCGTGTATGCGCACATGTGCGCGTGTATTTGTGTGTGTGTGTCTGAAGTTACCTGCACTCTGTAGGCTAATCATTTCCAGGTGGCTCCAGGGACTGCAGTCTGGTCCCCAGAGTCCCAGAGGCACTGACCCATCCTCACTTCTTCCTGGGGAAGGGAAGGGGGTGGGACTTAAAGGGAAAGTGAGCCAGAAAGTCCATGTGCAGGCTCTGGCCTGGCCTAGGAGCTTTGCCGGCCTGCAGCACTTTGTCCCTAGCATCCTATGGACTGTCCTGCTTAAGGCATGCAAGAGTCCAAGCCACCCTTAACCCCTCCCCTAGTTTCTGAACTATGATACTAATGGGAAGACAAAAGAGGAAGAAGGCTAACAGTCGGGAGCAGAGGAGGGGGATGGCTAGCATTAGGAACTAGGATTTCACTGGCCTGAATGTGGGGGTGGAATGGATGGAAGGGAGTGCTTTTGAACGGGGGATTTGCTTACTTACTAAAATGCTCCTCACTTTCTGCTGCTCCTGGTAAAATCTACTCAGTTGCGTGGTGTGAAGCAGAGAGAATTGATCTCTTCCAGCCAGGGTCAGCCAGCCCACAGAGGAAATGTGGGGTGTTTGCTGGGAGGAGAGATGCCCTGGACTTGGCCTCAGCCTCTTTAGAACCCGTGGCCTCCCTGTTTCAGCCACTTATATCTATCTATATCTATATCTCTAGCTACAGCTCACACAACTCACACACCGGACTCACACCCTGAAGAGATTCCTTACAAAGGGAATTCTTCCAGAGCCCACGCCTGCCCACTCCCTGGCGTGCACTCCACTCTGAAGCACATACCCGCCTTGCTCTCTTGCTTTCTCATTAAAGGCTGAAGGAAGAACCCCACTGCTAATGACTATTCCTTTTTTCGCTTTCTCTCGGAGGCTTGTGAACCACCGCCCTTACATCCTCTCCTCCCCCTGGGTGTCTCCCAAAGGCTGGCGAGGGGAAGAAGTGACTCCCTTTGCTTTCCACGGGAAAACAGTAGCTCTGGAAATCGTGTGACTCTCACTCAAGGTCACAGAGCTAGTGGGAGAGGCAGATCCCTGGCTGCCCTGTGCTGGGAGCCAGGACTGCCTCCCTCACAGTCCCATGCACGCACGCATGGAGTTCTGCAGGCAACCTTCAGCGTGAAGCCAGCAGTCCCCAGACCTCCATGTCCTTAGTGACTGACTTCCCAGGACTCTCACTTGGCTACTAGACAAATGGGTCCCATGGAAAGACAGGGATTCCAGTCTTTTGCGTGCTTTTGATTTTATCTTCTTCTTTGTTCCCTAGTCAGTGTTTGGCTACCACTGTCCAGGAAGAAAGAGAGAAGAACGTATGTTCAAAACAACCCCAACAGGCCTCCCCCCTCACCATCTCAACTTCATAAGCACGTCTTTGAGCTTGCATGACCTTTTCTTTTTGTCTTGGGACGAGGGCAACTGTGTTGCCCTGGCTGGCCTGGAACTCACTCTAAAGGCCAGACTGGCCTTGAACTTACAGAGATCCACCTGCCTGAGTGGTGAGATTGAAGGGCTTTTCCTTCATTATATTTGCTCTACATTGCTTTTTTGATTCATCTTAATTAAAAAAATACTATTTATCTATGTGTGTGGGTTTATCTATTGTGTGTGCCCTCAAGACGTGGTGCCGTGTGTGGAGGTCAGAGGATGAGGTATGGGCATTCCCATAGGAGACTGAGACTCAGGTTGGCAGGTTTGGCAATAAGTGCCTTTGCCTATGAGCCATCTGGCCAGCTCTTTTCCTCATTTTGGGCTGATGTATACTGAGGGACTGTTGCATGAGGAAGAGTGGGCCGTGGGGGCTGCGTTCCCCAGCTCCTGGCTCCCAGCCACGGGCCTGCTTTTGGTCCTGCCTAACTTATACCCGAAATAATTACACACAAACTGTATTCATTTAAACTCTGCCTGGCTCATTAGTTTTAGCCTCTTGTTGGCTAACTCTTAAATCTTGAACCAACCCATTTCTAATAGTCTGCAAGTCACCACAAGGTAGTGGTCTTACCGGGAAAGATTCAGCATGTCTGACTCTGGAGATTCCATGGCGGCTCTCTCTGAGCCTTCCCTATCCTAGAATTCTATTCTGTCCTCCCTGCCTATCTAAGATTTTGCCCTATCAAAAGGTCAAGGCAGTTTCTTTATTAACTAATGAAAGCAACCCAAATACAGAAGGACCCTCCTACACCAAGGGACCTTATCATGTCTTGTTGACCCAGACTTATCTAGTCAAAATGGCTTTGCTTTCCACAGTAAAACCGGTATCTGGTTACCCTCTAAAACTTGCCAAAGCCCTCTCCATTTCGTAAAGAGAGACCTACCACTCTCACCCCGGCCTTCTTATGCTTCTCGGGATGTTCATTAATTAGAGGGAATGTTTGCACAGCCCTTGGCAGATTGCCTTCACTTGGTTACCCATATTTACTCCGCTTCTGAAAATCTTTTGTGGGGTTGTTATTTTCTTCATTTGACAAATGAGGAAAGCTAGCTAATTCACTTGTCCAAAGTCTCAAAGCCCTTTAGGGGTAAAAACCAGCATTAACAATAACAACCAAGTAAGCAAGCCACAGCTGCCAAGTCCTGCCTGCTTCCCATGCAGAAACTCAGCAGAAGCACCCGATGGGCAGCATTGCTGGAATGTCTATTCGACCTATGAGGAATTTTTGCTTTTAAGCCTGTGGGCTTGTTTACTTTCTAGTCTGGTCCTGTTTCTTTGGGATTATGGGTTTTGGAGAGCACCCTTAGGCCACATTTAGGGATGACCATCTTTAAATAAAGTTGCCAATGGAAGAGATTGGGCCAGAGGGGAAGGGCCAGCTTGGATTTCAGAATCTGAATGTCTGTCTTGTGTTTGGCAGGGACCAGGGCAGGGGTTCCCTTCCATCTGGCCTCTGCATCTCCACAGGTGTTTGGGTTTTCTCTGGAGTCCTCTTTTCCTGTCTTCCCCTATTTCCAACTTGTCCTCTATTACTGAAGGACCATGTCAGAGAAGACCCCATTCTTCTTAGGAGGAGTCGAGACTAG
Organism: Dicrostonyx torquatus; assembly: GCA_028555095.1. Lineage (NCBI taxonomy): Eukaryota > Metazoa > Chordata > Mammalia > Rodentia > Cricetidae > Dicrostonyx > Dicrostonyx torquatus. Next base: position 3,084,463 of record JAQHUG010000141.1, on the reverse strand, counting down.
AAACTTCTGGCTCGATCCAGGTCCAGATGATAAAGACATTGGTTTCATACCTGCCCCCGTGCCACTGGGTCGAAGAGGGTGAAGTGCGAGTCTACCATTTGAGGAACACGGAAGGCGGGCTGGGCACAGTGAAGACCATATGGCAGATGCATGGCCCAGGGGACTTGCTACTATGCTGTGATTATTCTTTAACTGTTTTCTCTAAGGCAGATCCAGTTCAGCATTCACCTGGGGTCCAGAGTGGTAGCTCAGTTGGTAGAGTGCTTGCCTGCTCTTCCTGAGGCTCTGGATTCAGTCCCCTGGACTGCTTGGACTGGGTATGATCATTGCCAGAACTCAGGAGGTTGTAGTAAGGATATCAGAAGTTCAGGACTATCTTTGGCTACAAAGAGAGCTTGAGGCTAGCCTGGGCTACTGGATTGGAAGATGGCCACTGTGAGGGACTGGGTATCTCCAGAGGATACTTGCTGGCCTTCTTATTTGTGGGCTCCCTCCCAGCCCCACAATGACGGACTGAAAAATTGGTGTTCATCCTGGGCAGGCGCAGGCTTTTCTTCTTTCGTCATTATCTCAAAACAAAACAATGGGATCGCCACTTGCACAGACTCTCCATCATGTCAGGTGTCATAGGTAACAGACGATTAACGCACTCAGGGGCATGCATGTTCGTTCTGTACACATGCCACACGGTTTTCTATCAGACTTGAGTATCTCTAGATTTCAGTGTCCATGAAGGGTCCTTGATCCAATTCTGGTGGATCCTGAAGAGCTGTGGTGTTCAGAATGGGGCCAAGAGATTTCAAGAGGACAAGGCCATTTAACTGAGGAGCATATTGTGTGGACTGGCCCTGAACTCAGCTTGCCCTCAGGAAGTCAGAAAGGCTGGAGGAGGAACAAGAGTACTCCTGCTGGGCGGTGGTGGCACACGCCCTTAATCCCAGCACTCAGGAGGCAGAGGCAGGCGGATCTCTGTGAGTTCGAGACCAGCCTGGTCTACAAGAG
>JAQHUG010000141.1:3006117-3018901 GCA_028555095.1 Dicrostonyx torquatus | reverse complement strand
CAGATCACAGATGCACTATGCTATGCAGCTTTTTAAAGATGGATTCTGGGGATCAACTCAAGTCCTCATGTTTGTTGATCAAGTACTTTACCAGCTGAGCTGTCTTCCCAGCCCCCAAATCCTTTCCTCTTGATGAAGAATTTTGGCTGACGTCCATGGAGCAAAGGAAGCTGGTTTTTTTGAAGTCCAACTCCATTCATGATATCTTTCCTCATGTAAAAGAGAGATAATTTAAACACCTTCCATTGTGTCGAGAGACTCCATGCAATCTCCTCTCTAACACCAGACCTTATTTCTGATACTTTTGCCATCTTTTATGGGCAAGTACTCACTTGAGATCCCAAATAAAAAGAATCCATGCCTAAAAACTTGTAAATGTGCATTGATTTTTAAGAGCAAATTTGACTTCATTTGGAGAGGGCTTTGTCATTTCGTAGGCTTCCCCCGACAGAGCAGGGACTTGTGGAGTCACGGTGACACCTCTGCATGCAGGAAAAGATGTAGGCCTGGGAGATTATGGACCGTTTTGTCCAGAAATGGAAGCCCATGGTGTGCATGGGCTTGCTTACATGGGGACCCTTGCACAAGGAGACAAAACATGTCATCGCATCTTAACAGAGGTTGTTCAAAGCCAAGGCTTAGCAGTGGCCTCTGTCATCATGCCTAATATCTCCCAGAATGACTTGGAAAACTTTAATTATGCCGGGGTCTTATTTTTCAGCTCTCGATAGCTTTTGAACCCATTGAGAGTAGGGGGAGGGGTTATCCCCAGCTTGAGCTTTCTCTAAAGAGCCTTTGTCTCTCGGCCCAGGTATTAAGTCGGTGGTGCAACAATCACAGGTACCTTGGGTTCACTTTTCTCCTCTCCACCCCCCACTCCGTAAGCACCATCTTGGCCCTGAATGTGAGCCTGTGTTCTCCTGACCTACCATCCTGCACAGGGGATGGAGGAAGAATGGGCCACAGGAATGCGTGCAGAACAGAGCCAAATTGTTTAAGCTGCGTGAAGAAGAAAGAAAAAAAAAATGGGAGCGGGGTGGGAAGGGAGAAGAAGAAAAGATTCCCTTGTCGGGTCAATTTCTCTGGAGATATTTGGAGGATAACACAGTCATTTTTAGGAGGGGGGAGTAAAAACCGAGAGAGCCGAGTTTTATCGACACCGTGGCGTACACAGAGAGGTGACATTTGAGAGAACAATTGCGAGGTTGTTTAGCCTCATTTGCTGCTATGAATGAAGCCTAAGAAAAGGTGTCTTTGGACTGCTCCTAACAGGCATCTTCATCGTTCCTGCTCACCCTCTCTCTCTTTCTCAGTTCCCTTATGAAATAAGGGCACACAGGTAATAAACAAAGCACTATAAAAGATCAGATCGAGGTATTCTGTAGGCTCATTCAATGTCTGGAGCACACGTTGGCCACTCCACCTCGGTTACTCCGAAGCTGCGTGGAGACTGGGGGATAGTGGCGGGATGGCCCTGGACCCCTCTCTCCATCGCTGCAACCAGGATGAATTTTAAAATGACCATATCCTTGGCCAGCTGCACCATGCCAGATGGTCAAGAGACAGAGGAAAAAGTGGCAGGGCAGACCCCCCCCCCTGGATTTGCCCACGTGGAGTTTGGATATTTACCTGGTTGCTTTGTCAAGCCTTGGGCCTGGTTCAGGTGAGTAGGAGCCGAGGTTCAGAGGCAGTCTGACCACTGGATCTGGTTTGCCTCCAGCTGTGACAGAGGGGTCCCCTTGTAATTAACTCCCCACCTCTTCCCATTTGCTTTGGGTCAGATGCGGACTTGAAGCCCCGAGCTAGCTGCCTGTTGTGCAAGAAGCAGGCTGATGTTGCAGAGAGGTAGGGACGGAGGGACAAGGGACACTTAGTTAGGTGGGTTTGTTTGGGTTTGAGGGGTACTCTGCAACGGAGGATTCTACTGCCAACAGGCAAAGCCACGGGACTTCTTCCTGGCCTCACCCCTGCCTTCTCGCTTTACCTCCTCTGTGATTGTCTTTTGCTTTCAGTCTCTATGATTCCCCATAATCAAGCGAAGGAACTGTCCAAGGAGGAATGCGCAAAAGTGTTTGTAAAAGGGCAGGAGATAAGCGCAGAGTGGCGGTGGGCACTGGCGGGGGGATCTGGTTTCCTACAGCATGTGGCTAGGCAGCGCCTTATCTAGAAACTTCATCCACGTACAGGTGCCGATGAGCTAGGCTCCCATAGGCTAGGCCTGGAACGTTGGAAAGGAGGATCCTGGAGTTTGGGGGACTCTTCGTAAGAGCCTTGCTCTTCTTTGTTCTTCTCTTTGTTCTTTGAATCATGATAAACATTCTTGGAGATGCCGTCTAGTAATAGACATGAATGAGGTCACCCCAGTTTTGCAGAGAAAAATAGAGGGGCTTGTGCCGGCACTGCATTCTGGTGGGAGTGCCCGGTTGAATGTAACCGGCGTGTTTAAAAGACTCACTTGTCAAAGCCTTGGGTTGCCTGGATTGCTTATAGACACCGTAATTATGTTACATTGGGTGCTTGGTTCTAGGTGTCCAGGAAAAAAAAATGTCCTTGTAGCTATCCATCTTTTCACCAGCGTATGACAGGAAAAGGCTGTTCAATCTACAGTGCACGAAGCTAAATTTTCTTACATTTACGGGGTACATTTTTTTGTCCTTGGATTTGAGGTCTTTCCTGAATGATCTGTTTATTAACCTATATTTTGCGAGTATAGAATTTTGTGAGTATAGTATAGTCATTCTCAGTTTTATTTATCTTTCCATTTGGCCTTCCAAGGTGAGAAACGGATCCTGCCCCCCTTCTTAGTGTGTGGGTAGTGTAGTGTTTTGATCTGCGTGTTACCTACAAACGGTTTGCCATTTTCTCTGTCCGTATGAGTGCACGAATACAAAATCGTAACTCCGTCGAGTCAGTATGATCTAGTGACCTTAAATTCAGGTGCCAGATCCTCCCAGAGACAACTCCGATAGCCCTACTGCCTGAGAAAGAAGACCAAATGCTGAGAAGGCGTGACATTATTTCGCAGGAACGGGGTGATGTTTACAACTTTGTCAGTGTGGCTCACAGACTTGTAACTTAGCGTCTCTGGCGCTTTGAACATTCCCCTCACTTTCCGTAGCATGGGAAAATCATCTTTTTATTTGTTCATCTGTGAGAATAGCTCTCATTTTTTCTGTGTTTTCTAAGTGGCATGCGTGTCTCTGGAACTAAGCAAGCTTCTCGTACGACTGTCAGGGAGAAGTGACTTAAACCTCGGACGTTGTCTTGTGTCTGAAATGTTATAGAGATTTTGCCACTGTTTGAGTATCAAAAGGAAACCCGAATAGTTCTCAGAACTATAGATATTGATTTATGAAGCATGTGCTTCTGTTTGTTTTTACCTGCTTTCTTGAGCGCACATTTCAGGTTTTTGCTCACTTAACCAGTGCTTTTCTTAACGTCTCATTTAATTTGTCAATGGTTGATGTTTGGTCCATCAATTGCTTGCTTCCATATTAGTCAAGGACCTTTGCATTTCTCGCGACCATTGTCCCTTGTTTACCTTCCAGCATCACCCACAGTTAGTGCACACGCTTAAGTAGTCTGTTAGAAATGCTTTCTCTCAAGCTGTATCGTGACACACATAGGTAATATAAATATGTGAATGTCAAGTCCTAGAATAGAATTTAATTTATTTCCCTTTCACTCCTGATGAGAGGCTTAGAATGGTCAGGAGAGTTGTTGGGAGCCCATGGAGCTAAAGGACCATTATTCCTTTGAGGTAAAAGGTAGAAAAAAAATCCAATCAACACTAATGCAAGTCACAATCTATGGCTATGCTCTAAAAGGCAGTTTTCCTATTTAATGTTGGGTGAGGTGATTGCCAGGGATGTCTGACCCTGGGCACCTATCCTTTGCAGACTTATAGGGGCATATGTGGGCCTAAGGCTTAGACAGATGCATTATTTAATGTTTCTTTCTGTGCTTATTAGCCTTGTGGGCAAGGGCAGCATTAAGCACTGGCCGAGAAGCCTTCAGGAACAACATGGCAAAATTTAGGAGAACACATAGTCTTGTGTTTGGGATTTTAAGAGACTTCGCGGCGACTCGGTGCTCAGGAGGATTTGAGAGCAGTTTGGCTTATAGCCATTGCTGTTGGCTAATAATTGCACTAATCTTTTCTTGAGGGGGGGGCTGTGTGGGCATTCCCCCCTGTCCCTCCGCCCTCCAGCTGGAGAACAATAGGGACATTGTGTTTCTGCACTGTTCCATAAGATGGGTCAGGGGCTGCTACTGGGTGGATGAGGTCTTCCGTGGATGACCCACCAGGCATTAGCTCCCAGCCATAATTAAGGAACCCGAGAGCTCAGCATTACAGCTTTGGCCGGATGAGAGGAAAATGCTTTATCCGATGAGGGATCTGAACAGCAGCTGAGTTGGGGTTATCAGATCCAGCGACCCTTGTGGGGGGCGGGGCGGGCAGGCACAGCAGCAGGTGCAACGCTCACCGGAAGACAATGGGAGGCTGCGCACCCAGGAAAACCCTTCTGCCTTTGTAAGAACAGAAGCTAAAACCAGGAGTAAAGGCATGAAGTGGAGATGCCGCTGCAAAACGAGCCTTGGGCACATGCTTGTGTAGAAAACATACGGGTCTTTAATACGAAAGTCTAAACTGCCGGCTCTACCGGGAGATATTAAAATAGTCTGCGAAGGTTAGCTAAGATGATCGAGATGTCCTTGTGTGCGGGTGAAGATAGCCATAACGCAGCCCACCGCAGAGCACAAACTTCCTTAAAACATCATGAGTTTCTTTTTCTTGCAATTTACTATCATTATTATTATTATCATCATTTTTTTTTTTGGTGACCTGAATGTGAATGTCTCTGGAATGAACTTTGTACAAAGGACAATGTCAAACTGAAATGTCAAAACTTGGCCATGACTGACTTAAAGGTGTGCAGGAGGAGAAGGGATGTATGTAGGGCTGTATGCGAACAATATGCTATTTTATATAAGACGTAGTTTATATAAATATGTCTCTTCGGGTTTCAGTATCCAGCTGAGTCTTGGAACCAGAATCCTGGGGTTCCTGAGGGCCGCCTGTACCCTCAGGTATTCAGATTGCTACTTGAGTATTAAAAGGTGGGGAGGTGCACTCCACCACTTAGGAAGAAAGTGCCCTGAGCACACCAAGCTCCCAAGAGCAGGTGAACACATTATGTCACAGTTCATGCTATTTCTCTGCCCTGCCCTGGAAGCAGGGCACATAACTGGTTTATTTAATTCAAACTTCTTTTTTGTGTATGCAAGTATGTGTGTGTATAGGGATGCACTGATGTATGTGTGTGTAGGTGTATGTGTATAGACGTGTTTGTGCTTGAGTATGGGTGTATGGACATGTGTGTATGTGTGCAGGTTTGCATATAGGTGTGTGTGAGCAGATGTGTGTGAGTATAGGGTGTGTGTGTGTGTATGTGTGTGGATGTATGGGCATGTATGTGTGTGTGCAGGTGTGTGTGTATGGATGTGTGTGCATATGGATGTGTGTGCATATGGATGTGTGTGTCTCTGTGTGTAGGCATGTGAAGTGTGTATGGATGTGTGTGTGTGTGTGTGTGTGTACATGCACATTCATTCATGTGGCTGTCAGAGGACAGTCTTTAGTTTTTCTTATTTTGTTTTTGAGCCAGAGACTTGCTCATTAGGCTGGCCCGTCCGGTCAGTGAGCCGCAGGGATCCTTCTATCTCTGCCTCCCTGGTGCTGTGATTACAAGCATGCTCTGTTTTCCCCTCATGTTTCCTATACTCATGTTCCCCATGCTCCCTGTGATCCCCATGCTCCTCATGCCCCCCCCCCCGTGCTGTCTGTGCTCCCTGCACTCTCCATGCTGCCTGTGCTCTCGGTGCTCCCTTGCTCTCTGGGCTCTCCATCCTACCCCTGCTCTCTGTGGTCCACTTGGTTCCTTCCCCCCACGCTCCCTGTGCTCCCCATGCTCTCTGTGCTCCCCATGCTCCTCATCTCCCTCATCCCCTCGCGTGTACTTGGCTTTGAGGTCTAGACTCAGACCCTCCTACTTGCACAGCAGGGCCTTTACTGAACACACCATCTTCCAGCCCCACAGGGTTGTTCAGAAATTCAGAGGGAAGTCTGTGCCCTTGCTTGTGTATCACTATGACTGACACTGGAACATTTTTATTACTGTAGCCTTGGTCCCATGTTCCCCAAGGGTCACGGATGTCAGTGTCCCTTTTCATCTTCTCTAGAGCTGCTGGGCTCGGCAAGGAGACAGTGGACAGAGCCCGCTGTTTATATGACTTGGCTTGACATACACGCTGGCACAGAAGGCCAAGGAATGGAGAGGGAGTGAAGACGTTTCGGTGACATGGCGGGTAGAGAGAAGGCAAGAGGGCTTGGAAGTCCAGTCCATCAGTAGCTAATGTCCAAGGCAGGGACTGCTGACCTGAATTTGACTGACATCCTAGCAAACTCAAGATCCCTCCTCCTCAGGCTCCAGGGGTTCTCCACCCTGCATTTTCCAGCTCCCCATGAACATTTCCAAATTACAAAAATAAAATAAAAATACGTGTGGAAAAATACAGTATAAATGACAGCCTCCCCAGTTTCCAATGGTTCTGTTTTGACTTCACCATCAGCCAAACTGGAGCCCCTGAGTAGCTGGCTTAATTTGTCACCTTGAGTTATTAACCGTTTCCCTGCCTCTCTCAGTGGGTGTCCTTCTGGCTCCTGGCCCTTGGCTGGCTTGGTGGAGCTGTTAATCCTGTGCCCTCTCTCTTGGGCTTATGGCTCTGTCTGCCAAGGAGTTGGGCTTTCCTCATTGGAGACACATTTGAAGTCACCGCCCTGTCACCTCCCAAGTGGTTATTACCCAGGAGTGGCTGAAACCCAAGGGTGCTGGGGAAGGACAAGGAAGGACCCTAGTACCAGCTTTCACATGGCGCAGGGCGCCCTTTAGAAGTTCAACTCCGTGGTCTGTTTCTCTTGGTTGAAGGCCAAGGGGCAGGGAGATGTTCATTCTAGAATTGGAGTGGTACAGAGGGCTGTCTACAGTCTACAGGGAACCAGAGGGACGTAATCCTACTGTGTATTTCATTTACACATTTAATTAAAAGCTCTCTCTCTCTCTCTCTCTCTCTCTCTCTCTGTGTGTGTGTGTGTGTGTGTGTGTGTGTGTTAGTGGCACTTGTGCTCATGCAGAGGCCAGAGGAGGACATCAGATGTCCTATTCTGTTGCTCTTCACCTAATTCCCTTGAGGCAATCTCTCGCTGAACTTGGATCTAGGCTTGAGGTCAAAAAGTCCCAGCAATCCTCCTGCCTCTGACTCTGACAGCCCTGAGGTAGAGGCAGGCCTGTGGTCATGCCCAGCTCTTGACATACATGCTGGGGATTTAGACCCAGGTCTTCATGGCTGTACAGCACACTCTCTTACCTACCAAGGCATCTCCTCAGCCCTTCCTAGATATTTTATGCTGCTTAATTAGTCTCTGTATCCAGTTTCTCCCTTTAGACATTTTAGCTCTCCTTGTTCCCATCATTCTTTAGGAACTGTAGCCAGGTGATGGTTGCATATGCCTTTAATCCCAGCACTTGGGAGGCAGAGGCAGGTGGATCTCTGTGAGTTCAAGGCCAGCCTGATCTACAAGAGCTAGTTTCAGGACAGACTCCAAAGCTTCAGAGAAACCCTGTCTCAAAAAAAAAAAAAAAACAAAAAGAAAAAAAAAAAAAGAAAGAAACTGCATGCCTGGATTTTTTTTCCCTCTTGGGTGCTTAGACTATTCTTGATTAAGAGGACTACTTAAATCCTCTCGTTGCTCTCAACATGTATGTATTCCCGATCCCCTTCTGCTTGGACCCTTGCAGTTTTAAGCCATGTAGCTCACGGATATGAGTGAGCACATGTAATGAGCTCTCTCACGAGGAATGGCTCACTGCTTTACTAAAAGACGGTGCTTCAGAACAAAGGTATCTTTAAGAAACAAGCAGCTTTGATTAATTAACTTTAATTCTGCACTATTGAGGCTGCCTTACGTCTAAAGAGGCTACAAAATGGCCTGATTGACAGTTCAAAATCTAAAGCTGGCTGCTGTGAAAAATCTCTCCAGCAACTTAGGTCAGTTACTGGAGGCAACTGAAGCAGCTGGTTCACTTCCTATTCTTCCAAAGAGATTTTATTGACGCAAAACTACTCAGGTAACCTCTACTTTGTTTTGATTTTTTTAAGAGACCTTTTCTTTTAGAATATAGTTTTGTGTCTAAGGAAAAATTGCCGAGATAAACCCCATCACTCAAGTGTCCCATTTGCTAAGATCTTGTGTTTTAATGCTACAGTTTGCACAGCCACAATGATAATTAGAATTAATTTCGATGTGGGCAAGGAGCAGATAGCTGAACTTCATAGCTTATCAGATTTTGTTAGTTTTGCTCCAATGTCGCTTTTCAGTCCCGGGATTCCCATCCATGATTGCCACCTTAAGTTTAACTATTGTTTGTCCTTGATTTAGCCTGTTTTTCAGTCATTCCTCAGACTTTGTCTTTTTTTTATTTTTTTATTTTTTTTAGAGATTCTCACATGTCAGCTATAAACCATGCTATCTACTTATTCTATATTTAGGAATTGTTTCAATGTCAGGTGCTTCCATGATCTCTATTTAATTTGCATTTATTTTATGGGCATGTTGAGATTATAACTGAATTAACTAGTTCCTTTGTAATTGGCACTTAGGTTACACCCACAATTTGGATACAATTTTGACATGAATAACCTGGTGTACCTTCAAGTATATCTACAAGATGAATTCTGGAAAACTGAATGGTTGTACAACGATAATTGTTTGTAATTTCATGAATTGTTGTTGTGTTTTGCCTTCCGTGGACAGCGAGCCATCTTAAGTCTACAGAGGTAAATCATCAAAACAGTGCCGTAGGTGAAGTCTCAGTTTGCTGGAAGAAATGTTTTCAGATTGGTAGATCATCCAGTGCTTTTGTAAATCCCTGTAAATCAAGTGCCAAAGAGATGCCCACAGGAAACACGGTGATGTGTGAATGGTCTGTGAGCTTCTGAAATGGAATCTCGACTCCTGCTTATGACTGAGGATTCTCACCTGTGTTCCCTCCAGCTCCTTAGCCAAACTCGTATGCAAGACAGCTCTGTCACACACCTATGAACCCTTCCCATCTTTGCACGGACCATTCTTCCCTCTTCCGAGACTTGCAGCATGTACTTACTGTCAGTCACATCTTGTCTGGCTTATCATGTATCACTTCTCCTTTTCAGACCGTGGTCCTCGGGTTGACCTTCTGACCGTTAAAAGGCAATGGTGTCAGGAGGCAGGGCTGTTGCGAGGGAATACCCATGCCCTCGTGAGCAAGACTTGCACTCTCCTAGCAATGGCTCTAGACCCTCTCACCCCCACCCCAACACACAAGGCGACACAGAGAAGATGCCACCCATGAAACAGAAAGCAAGTCTTTGCCAGAAACTGTCTCGATCTTAGACTTTCTCTGTACCCATCACCTTTACAGTCTCAGTATGCTCCATCTATCTTACGGTTGCTCAAAACTGGGGGTTGCTCTCTCCAGACTCTTGAATCGGTCAAGGAGGACTTTGCTTTCTGTGTGTTTTATGAATGTGCAACGTTAAGAGACTATACTTTCCTCTTGATTGTGTAATTCTCCCATGGGTTCCCGACAACCGTATTGTGGGAGGGTCCACCTGTATTTCTGTGCTTTGATTGGTTAAATAAAGAGCTGCCTGGCTTATAGACAGGTCAACCCTTAGGTGGGCGGAGTAGACAGAAGGGAAGTTCTGGGAGGAGAAGAAAGGAAGAGAGAGACGCCACGAACCACCATTACAGATGGATGCAGGTTAGACCTTTCCAGTAAATCACCACATGGTGACTTACAAACTTTTATAATGGGTTAGTTTAATTATGAGAGCTAGCCAAGAAAAGGCTAGTGATAATAAGCCAGGCAGAGTTTAAATGAATCCAGTTTGTCATGTGGTTTTTTTCGGGTGCAGCCAGCCGCTGAGTGGGCCAGCGGCTGGGGACTTGGAAGCTGGGTGCAGGGAACAAACAACACGCACACCTCTCTCCCCTTAATCACAACACCGTATGTGTAGTTGGAATTTGTTATTGCCGTCTCTCTCCTCTCCTGTCTTCCAACACAAGCTATGGAAAAGCATGCCTGGGTGGGATGTTGTGTGAAACTTTTCATGGGGATCTGTGGGCAAATGCCTGCTCACTTCAGAGAGGGCTAATTTCCAACTTGCAAAACCAATAAGCGTATTGGGGTTACTTACATAGGTTTAGGTAAAGGGGCTGCTTTACTGATGACTTAGAGACAGCTGTATCACCCAAAATCTCACTCCAGCGTGGGTGGCGACAGGCAACCTTATCTCTGGAACTCTCTGCCTAACTTGCCTGCATCTGGAGAGGTGGAATCTCTCCTGGATTGATTGGAGCATCTCCTCTCTGCAGCAGTTAGTTTTGCATCTATATCCTTGGGTCTTGTAAGCTTTGGTTTTCTGAAACTTGGAAGGTTCATTTACTTCCAGAATCTCACCATCTCTTCCTCCCTCTTCCTTCTTCCAGGAGGGAAGGTTTCATTATAGAGGACACTCCTATACAAAATGGAGCTGCCTGCTAACTTGGAATTCTTGGTGCTCACATCCTTTCCTCAGAGTAAGACCCTAGCTGTGGATGTTTCCTTGGGGACTGAGTGATGATTTCTCAGAGCTGATGAAAAATGGCTATAAAGACATGGACTTATCCAACACTATTGGAAAGCCCATGTGGGTGGCTTTGGATCATAGAAGAAGCAGTGGGTATTGGGAATGTGACTGATCTGATGTGTTGGAAGGGGGCTGCCTTGACTTTAGAAGGCTCTAGATGAGATACAGGTGAGGTATCTAGAAGTAAGATGGCCTCTTGAGTTTTCTACAGGAGTCCTGCTGCCTTGTGATTTGGGGATACTTGGGAAAGTGTTGAATGATCCACCATCTTGAAAATATTTCTGCTGTCTACCTAGAATTTCATCCATAGCATCTTCTACTGAAGCTGTGCTGGGAGCACTCTGCAGCTAGGCCCTCCTGATATTGCATTGGCTATTTCTAGTCTGTTTGGGATGTTTGGGCAAAAATCCCATAATCTGGGTAGCTCATCACCGATGTGCACTTACCTTCCACATCCCTGGGGGTGGAGAGTTCCGATGAAGACACAGGTGGGTTCAGTTTCTGGGGAAGAATTAAAAATTTGTGAACGAAACCTTCTTTCTATGTCCCCATGTGGTAGGAGGGTTCAATGTCATCTTTCCTTTAGTTTCTGCAAATGCAGATTTCCTCAGAGCAGGGCAACAAGAAACTAAGACCAGTTACATCTTGTGTGGAGACAGGATTTAAAAGAAAAAATACAGCCAAATACACACTTTTTCCTTTTACTATTTTTTTTATTTGAAATTGAGTATATATTGATTGCACCTTGTGGGTTTCCTTGTGGTCTTTTCCTATGTACCTATAAAGTATTTTGATCATATGTATCCTATGTCCCTTCTTGTCCCCCTCTCAGTCCTGCGAGCCCTTTCTCTTCCCAACTGGTCCCCCATTTTACTTTTACAACTCACCTCTTTCTTTTCTTCCTCACCCCACCCATACATATGTATTCCAGGGAGTTTCATTAAGATTATTAGAAGAATATGGGCACCCGACCAGTAGCTATACTACTGAAGAAAGCTCGTTCCCAGCAGCAACCTGTGTATAAATCCTCGGGCAGGTGTGGGGCCTCCTGAGGTCCTCACCACTCCAGAGGAGGATGTTGGTGGGCCATTATGCTTCTGGGTAGGTAACCTCAGCTGCTGTGAATGAGTTCAAGAGCGCACTTTCGCTTTCTAATCCCCTTAGCCCACAGGTATGTCTGTTATCGTGGTCTTGTGCCATTGGGTTCTCATCCATTCTGTCCTTTTAGAACATGGGATTTCAGAATTGGAAGGGATGCTACAACCCAATGGAAAGGCCAGAAAGTTGGCAGATGAAGACCAGGGTCAGCTCAGACTGCCTTAACTCCCGTGGGCCCGCTTGTTTTTGCCACTCTCCCATATCCATCAAGCATTCAGCAGTAGTGGTGACACTATAATAAGGACAGTGCTTATTTACTGAGTACATGCCATGAGCCTACTGGGTAGGAAATTATTTACTTATAGTTTTTTCCCATCACATCCAATTTTAGAAAACTGTCATTTTCCTCACTGAACAGACATGAGGGTTTAGGAAACAGTGATGAAATTACTAGCTAGTAGTAGGCGAAGCCAGCATGGTGATACAATTGCAGAGAACACATACATAGCCTGGCTCTTACATCTTTCTGTGAATCTTACAGAGCAAAGCCATACACAGATTAGAGAGAATGTGGCAGAAACTGCCTTGAGTTCTCATTCTAGACAGGAGGGAAAGTTGTGGGTGAGAGTAAGATTCAGGAAAGCCCCACACACCCACTTCCTCTTGAATTAATGACCAACACTGGGCAGATGTCATATGTCAGATATTGCATGGGACAGACTTAGACCAAAACTTCTTTTGATTGAATTCAAGTTTGACTGAATGTTACATCCCAGTTAACATTATACAATTTGATTTCTTATACTATAAATACGTCCAAAGAGTACACGTTACATTTTTATCCTAAGAAAATATTGCACGGAGTGTACTTATACAAAAACATTTTTGTATCTCAAATTCAAAATAACTGAATGTTAGACTTTAGCTAATATTATGCAATATCTATTTATTTATC
>JAQHUG010000141.1:2980137-3005381 GCA_028555095.1 Dicrostonyx torquatus | reverse complement strand
TAATACTTCAATGGACATCTTTATTTTGAAAAGAATATTTTCATGTTGATCTGAAATTCATATTTCATTGGGTGTCTGGAATATTTGTTTGCCAAACCAGGTGACTTCTCAGGGGCAGCCTTTTTGGAGGACACGGAAAAGCGTATATGTGGCACACTCTTCCCTTTCCTTAGTCACAGGTGTAGGAGGTGCTTCTTCATTTTTGTATTGCTTTCATTGTTTGAATAAAGAAAACTGCCTTGGCCTTTTGATAGGGCAGAAATCAGGTAGGTGGAGTAGACAGGATGGATTGCTGGGAGGAAGGGAAGTGTGGCAGATGCCATGATTCTCCAGCCCAAGATGGACATAGGTTAGACTCATGCTGGTAAGCCACATTCCCATGGTGATACATAGATTACTAGATATGGGTTAAAGCAAGATGTGAGAGTTAGTTAATAAGAGGCTAGAACTAATGGGCCAGGCAGTAATTAAATTAATATAATCTTCGTGCAATTATTTCGGGAGGTAAGCTAGCCGGATGAGACCAAAAACAGCCCAGTGGCTGGAAGCTGGGCGGGATGGAACAAGGGACCCAGCCTGCGCTCATTACAACAGTTTCTCCCCTAGTCCTTCCCTGTCCTGTTTTCATTTCTATTGCAGAGGGAAAAAACCTTGATCAAAAGAGACATAGAAGGAGGAGAGAGCTTATTTTAACTTACAGTTCCCAGTTAATGCCCAGTATTTTGGGGAAGTTAAGGCAAGAACTTAAACAGTCCATCCCATAACATCCTCAGTAAAGAGTTGAGAAGAAAAAAGAAAGACATGGACCTTTGCTTTCTTTCCAGATTTTTTTTTTTATTCTTATATAGCTCAGGGCCAAGCCTAGGGTGTGATGCTGCCCACAGTGGGCTGGATCATTTAACAATCATAACAATCAAGATGGCCCCTCCACCCCAACTGACATGCCAATAGGCCAACCTGATTTAGAGAATTCCTTAATGGAGACTCACTTTCTGGGTGATTGTGGCAGGTTGACTGACATTTAAAACTAACCATCAGGACCCCTTGTCCTTCTCTCTCTCTCTCTCTCTCTCTCTCTTTTTTTTTTTTTTTTTGTGTCCCGAAGACACAGTCTATGACAGCAGCAGCATCTTCTAGAGCTGCCCAGGCTGCCCAGGAGTGGACGAGGAGTTGTTTTCCTTCTCTGTCCCTGGGACATACCCTATGACTTCCAGGCTTTCTCTCTACTCCAAGAACACCTTCCTCCCAGTTCTCTCTGCCTTTGCTGTACCACCTAATCCTCTACCCCACCCTAGACCTCTGCTTTGCCAATGTCCCCACCCTGCCTGGAGGCAAACACTAGCTTGCATCTGTCTACTTGATGTACATTAATATTCACCTAAGTCCCAGGGGTCTCCCCGGAATGAGGCAGCAGCAAGTCTGGCTCCCTTGCTGTCCACTCTCAGTTAGGCTTTCAGGGGATGGGGTGAGCCCTTGGGGTTGGCTGGGTGGTGCCCTGAAGACACTAGCTCCAGTCAGAACTTTTGTACTCTCTGGGCTGGGGGGGCGTTCCTTCAGCTATTTTAAGGCCAGTCTGGTGAATGCTGGGTTCCCTTCGTTTACCTAGGCTTTCGATATTTTCCCTGGCAGAAACCGAGGTGGTCACAGAATGTGGGGAACCAGGCAAGGGAAAAAATGAGCGCTTGTGATGACGCCCCTGGTAGCTGCTGCTAAATTCCATGGAAAAGCTGGGGGCTTGCTATCTTGGCCTATGGGTGTCTCCTAAAGCTGGTAGCTGCATTGGCACCTGCTCAAGTCCAGAGAGATGGAAAAAAGCAATTCGTCTGCAGAGTTGGTGCTCAGCCTGCCTGGTAGCCCAGCTCCACCCCTTCCCGTGGAATGCCTTTGCCCACCGTGAATGCCCCTTTATTGTCAGTGAACGATACTGGCTTTTCAAAAATACTATGGAGGCCTTGTATCCCAGATGCCTGCGGCCTGAAGGACCTGTTTCCCTTGCAAGGATGCTGGCTGAAAAACTCACCTAGAAATCTGGAGAAAATATCTTTAGTGGCCAGCTGGGGAAGCTGACACTAACTGCCTTCTCTTTCTTAGTCCACTAGCCACAAGTGACCAAGTGGATAGTTGCTGTACGAGAAAGAGGTGACTTCAATACTTAAGCCAATCTCCTCAGATTGTCAAGAAGATAGAATTTGTCACCTTCCATGAGCGCTTTGCAAGGAAGGTGTCCTGCTGACTGTAGGGTTGGCCTTCTTGGCTAACCCTTCCTTACTAGGGCTTCAGTGGAAAGTAAGGACTTTCCATGAGACTAAACTTGGATACATGGTTAAATGTCAGCCATTTGCATGGACCACACACTTGCTACACACTTGGACGAGCTTGTTTCTGAGACACTCTTAGGGCACACATGATGACCTCCAGCCTAGATAACAGCACTGTGTGGAGGGAGGGGTCATTGTATTTGCCTTACAGAGGTCAGAGGAGGTAATCTGACAATTTCTTCTTCCTCTACACTAGTTCTCTTGAGTGTTTGGTCATCTGCTTGTAACTTCATCCTTTTGGGAAAAAGAAGTCATACACGGACTTGAAGACTTTGTATTCATTTGACTATACATTCATAATGGTCCCTACTCACATCCAAGGAATAAATATCTTAACTCTTGTCGCATCCGGTTATAAAGGCTGCACCCCTAAGCAGTTCTGTATCCCTCTGTCTCTGTCTCTGTCTCTGTCTGTCTCTCTCTCTCTCTCTGTGTGCTCATGAGTGCAGAGTTCAGAAGTTTATAGTCTATCTCATTCAGCCTGGCTGGTCAGCAAGCCCCAGGGATCCACCTGTCTCCACCTCACAAACACTGGGATTGCAAGCTTATGTCAGAGCACTCATTTTCTTACATGGGCTCTGGGTTTTGAACTCAGGTCCTTGTGTCTGCAAGGCAGACACTACCTGCCGAGTTATCGTCCCAGGTACATAGCAGTCATCTTTCTGTGGTGTGATGCTGTTGGCTGAGAGCCAGTTTCCTATCAGCTAATCAAAAGACAGAGACATATAGGCTGAGGATCCATTTTATATCAACCAGTCAAAAGACAGAGACATATAGTTTCCAGATGACTCACTGTGGCCATCAAGATGTCACAGACAAACTACTGGGGGCCGTTCATGTGAACTTTTTTTTTTCTGCCAGGATGATGTCCAGATTTGAGCAGTAAGGGCAGTGAACTCCCTAGTTGGGAGTGAACATTGAAAACTTGTTTAAAGCCTCTGGCTGTACCAGTTAATGTTTGGCAGCTTGACACAAACCTGCATGTACCTTGGAAGAGGGAATCTCAATTGAGGCATTGCCCCTATCAGATTGGCCTGGTGCTAATTGGTATAGGAAGACCTAGTCCTGATGTGGGATTGCCCTCTGTATGCTGTGAATACCATTGGTTAATAATGAAACTGGCTTGGCCTGTCTGATAGGATAAAACAGAACTAGATGGGGAAAACTAAACTGAATGCTGGGAGAAGGAAGGCAGAGTCAGGGAGAAGCCATACAGCCCCACCAGAGACAGACACTGGATGGAATCTTGCTGGTAAGCCACAGCCACATGGCAATACATAGATTAATAGAAATGTGTTAAATTAATATGTAAGAGTTAGCCAATAAGAATCTAGAGCTAATGGGCCAAGCAGTGATTTAAATAATAAAGTTTCTGTGTAATTATTTCCGGAGTCTGGGTGGCTGGGAAGCAAACAAGTATCCTTCTTACAATATAGTCCACTGTGGGCAGTGCCATCCCTAGGTACGAGAGGTGGCAGGCTGTGGTAATGAGGCTAGCGGGTTGTGTTCCCTGTGCCTGGCTCCTGGTTGCCAGCTTGCTTTTGGTCCTGGCTAGCTTATACCCGAAATAACCACACGAACATTATATTAATTAAAATGCTGCCTGGCCCATAGTTTTAACCTCTTATGCATATTAGTTTAACCCATATCTAGTAATCTGTGTATCACCACGTGGTCGTGGCTTACCGGGGAGATTCTAACCAAAGTCCGTCATGGGCTGGAGAAACATGGTGTCCTCCCCAGTGCCTTCTTTCTCCCAGCCTTCCATTCTGTCTACTCCGTCTACCTAAGGGCTGCCCTATCAAAGGGCCGAGGCAGTTTCTTTATTCAACCAATGAAAGCAACCCAAATACAGAAGGACCCTCCGACACCATAGGTAGGTGAGACTGGGCTGTATAAGAAAGTTAGAAGAGCAAGCCACATGGAGCAAGCCAGTAAGCAGGGATCCCCATGGTCTCTGTTCTGCCTGTCTTGAGTAACCTTGTTTTCCTCCATGATGGGCTCAGACCTGTCCTGTAAGATGAAATAAATCCTTTCCTTCTCAAATTGTTTTTGATAATGGTGTTTATCAAAGAAAGAAAACAAGAAAACTGATTTTTTTTCTTTTTGCTGAATCTAGATACAGTAACCATTTGTATCAGTTTATTGATTCCTATGGTAACTCTAGTGTCCCCAACTATTTGTTCCCTTTCCCTCCATAGATGTCAGCCTCTGTAACTGTGGTGATTTCTCGCTTGACTTTCTTCTGAATGTTCCCCAAACTATCTAGAAATGAACAAAAGGAGAAAAAAGTATCAACAACAGCTACAAAAGAATTAATCCCTGTATCACACCTACATTCATTACTAATACAAAGGATGTTTTCTCAGTTAAGGTTGTGCTTGGATCTCTTGATTATAAAGGTTTCACCAGGGCCTAAGAAAATGCATCCTCAAGTGGGTTGGAATTTCTTGTGTGTTTGTTTCCTTTCTTAGTGTTGCTGATTGAACTTGGCTTTTTTTTTGTTTTTGTTTTTTTCACATGCTGGGCAAGTGCACCACTGAGCCACACCCCAGGCAAAAATTTGAAGTCCATCCTTGATAGACAAGAAAGTCTTTTTTGAGGAGGCAGACTTTCACAGTGCCTTAGAGAGTTGAGTTAACCAAACACAATAGAATGTACCTTTTCTTGTTCTTTGACATGAACCCAACACCTTGCAAAAGAAGGGGATGTGGCTTAACCCCCAAACCTATCTGTTGTTCTCAGTCAGGCATATCTCCTTCTCTGTGTGAGCACTGAATTAACCCCTGTAACATGAGAGCCTGCTAGTTGGGGTTTCCATCCTGCCCGGTTCCCACAGCCAGTAAGTCCCAAAGAAAATCACACAGAGGTCTCCATAAGTTATAAACTGAATGGCCCATTAGCTCAGGCTTTGCACTAGCTCTTACATATTAACCCATTATCCTTATCTATGTTAGCCACATGGCTCAGTATCTTTTTCAGCAGGGCAGATTGCATTCTGCTTCTTTGGTGGTCTGGGCAGGAGTGCGGAAAGAGCTTCCTCCTTTCCAGAATACTCCTGTTCTCATTGCCCCACCTCTACTTCCTGTCTGGTTTTCCCGCCTATACTTCCTGCCTGTCTATTAGCCAATCAGCATTTATTTAAAATATAATTGACAGAATATAGATGATTGTCCCGCATCAAACCCCAGGTATGTTTGGGGGCTGGTTAGCTTTAATTTATCGTATTGATTGTCTTTTCCCACTCTGGGCTCTTTTTTTTAAAAAATATTTTTATGGTTTATTTAACTTTATTTTATGTGCATTGGTGTGAAGGTGTCAGATCCCCCAGATCTGGATTTTCAGACAGTTGTGAGCTGCCATGTGGGTGCTGGGAATTGAACCCGGGTCCTCTGGAAGAGCAGTCAATGCTCTTAACTGCTGAGCCATCTCTCCAGCCCCCTGTGGGCTCTTTATATCGAATAGGCATGGCTTTATATCGAAGATCATGGCTTCCTGACCTTCCCCAAAGCACCTACTATGGGCTCACTGCTCAGAAGGACATGGCTGAGATCAAGCATGCTGAAGGGACTCAATGACTATACCTAGAATGAACAGATTGAAAAACCAAACCAAATCAAACAATGACAGTGGCAGGTAACCACCTCGAAAGTGACAATCTTCTAAGCCTTGGGCCCTCTCCCCAAATAGTCAGCTACAGTAAAGCTTTGGGAAGTGAATTTGAAGAGTTCACTCACTTGGTCATTCTGATAGACATATTCAGAAATTACTTCATGAAGGTTTTTAATGTCCAAAGTCCTGTGGGAAGCACCAGGAGGGAAGTAGAGTGGAGACAGATGGGATTCACTGGAGAACTTAGTGGGTTTTGCTTGTATTTCATTACAGGTGATAAACAGGGAGCTTATTGTATGCCATGGGATTTATCATTTTTCAAATGCAAATCACACTGCCCAGAATCAAGCAGATTACTCTGTCAAGGATTTAATCTTTAATTTGGCCAGAACACTTCCAATCAATTTGACAACTGTAGTGCCTTTACACACACCCAGAAGAATACTTTACTAAATGTCTAGGCATCTCTTTTTGCGTGCGTGTGCACGTGTATGTGTGTGTGTTCATGCATGTATCCATGTATTTGTGTGCATATGGAGGATAGAGGATATGGTTTATGTGGAGTGTCTGTCTTGATTACTCTTCATCTTATCTTTTAAAACAAAGTTCATCCCTGAACCTGGAACTCATTGATTTGGTTAGAAGTACTGGCTAGCATGGCTCAGGGATTTCTCTCTCTCTCTCTCTCTCTCTCTCTCTCTCTCTCTCTCTCTCTCTCTCTCCAGCAGTGGGATTAGAGAATTATAGGGAAACACCACTGCTTGCAGGTCTTCATATGAGTGTTGGGGATCTGAACTCAGGTCCTCATGCTTTGTGGCAAGCACTTTGATGACTGAGCCATCTCCCTAGTCCCCACTAGGCATATCTTAATACAGTCAAGTTGGCAGTCCAGATGAATTATCACAGTCATTATAAGGTTCCCCCTACTGTGTGTGTGTGTAAGTACGTCTCTACATCTATTCATTGTGTGTGATGCGTGCTAGGGAAGGGATGCACGGACCATGGCAGCAGAAGTGCAGACAGAGGACAGCTTTCAGAAGCCTGACCCCTCCTTCCACCATGTGAGCTCTGGGGATTGACCTCACATCTTCAGGCTTGGCTGTAAGCTCACTTATGAACTGAGCGATCTTGTTGACCCTGCTCGTACAGTCTGAACATGAGCGCTTCAAAGTGGAAACCCATGGACTAGAAGGTTCAGGGTTCTGATAGATTCAGATGCTCATACGAGACTTGACACACTCAATGCTTTTTAGATCTCACACCTTCTTGTCATCCTTCCAGATGTCTGGGGGATATCTTCTGGGTTTTGAAAGTAGTAGAACCATATGGACTGACTCAAGATCCCCCAACTCTTCTGGTCATACGAAATGCCCAGGGGCTTGTTAAAAGCATTAAGTACTCTCTACTCACAGAAACTAGATCAGATCCTTTGACAAAGGCATGGGAAGCTACTGAACACTGCCAGACATATTTTGGCAGGAAAAGACAACATTCCAGATTTGGATGTGGGACTCAGGGTCAGGGTAATTCAGAGTCATGGGAAAGTGATAGACAACCCTCATGGGGTAGATATCTGAAAAGGATACTGAGCTGGGTTAACCCCTCCCTTGGAAAAATTTCATAGAATCTTAGATGGTGTTTTTCCACAGATAAATTAGACATGTTGTACATGAATTGGGAACCTGGTAGAGAAGTCAGTCGACCGAGAGCAGGAGCTTGAAGCAGAAACCCACACAGCTCTTTCGCTTCCCATTCATAAAATATACAGCCCTGTAGCTGTTACAGCAAAGATGCCCCCACCCCAGAAAAGATCACATCAGGTTGTGTAGCACAGCCTATGTGCCTGACACTTTGGTAGATGGCCAACCTATGTGGTCTTTATGTCTCATGATGGTGACCTAGGGTAGATCATTTTTGAGGCTCCTCAGAATAAAATAATTTGTGCAAGTCCAGCCATTCTGTCAGGAAGAAAGCCAGGACTGGAATTCGGTTGTCTTGGGTTCTCTAATCCAGAAGGCCATGGGTTTGCAAATGCATCAGATGTATTTTTCAGAGGGTCGTAGAAAAAGTCACAGGGTGAATGCGGCTCACTGTGGTGAGTTGGTTGGCACATTTTTACCTTCAGACAAATAAAAAACTATTTGAGGGGAGATAGATCTGTCAGTTAAGTGCTCGCTAGGCTCACACGACGGCCAGAGTGCCATCCTCAGCACAGGTGCTCATTTATTTCCAGTGCTTGGGAAGTAGAGACAGGAGGATCCTTGGTGCTTGCTGGCTAGTTAGTCTCCCTGAATCTGCCAAGTTTAATGAGAGACCACGATCAAAATATAAGTGACGGCAGACTGAAAAAGATCTTGATGTTGATCTTTGGCTTCCAAATGCATACCCTGATACCCCAATACCCCTCCTCATATACAGAAAAAGCCGCAGGATAAATACAGAGAGAGTTATTTTCAACATTTTACCTTAGCACAGAGGAAAGCTAGCTCTAATGCTAAAGCTTAAAATAGGATCTATAAAGCGCTTTTTGTTGTCAGCTGGCTAATCCCGGGCCTCAGAAATCTCCCTTCGTTTCTGTTTTGCATTTGCTTACTTGAAAACTTTGAGGAATACCGTGTTCTTTTCAGTCACCAACATTCACCTCTCAGCTTGTACACTTAACAGGACATGCCATGAAAAACATTCAGGCCTTGAAAAGAGCATGGTATCAAAACACCTAAAGCAAACATCCTTTGAATATGCAAGAGCAATTGAGGGGAAAAGAAAACACACTTGTAAACCCAAATAAGTACAAAACCACAAAAAGAAGGGAGCGGACTTCTGTTGCAAATGGCTCCTTCACGAATCGCTTTCCTTCCTTCCTCAGGTAAGCGTGGTGGGGCCCTCGGAGGTACCTGGGAGCAGTTGCAAGGGGCCCCCTGTAGCACCGCCTTCCCCAAGCTGCAGCATTTGTGCCAAGCAAGAAATCTACAGTGTTTCAGATACTGCACTGCCGAGGTGTGGCGCCGCTTGCTAAAGCTGAACATAACTGTGACCCTTTGTCCTTCATCACACGAAAGGAGACTCCATGGAAGATGACGGTAGGCTTCTGTTGGATGGCTAGCACCTTATGGCCCTGCTTTTTTTTTTTTTGTTTGCTTGGTTTTGTTGGTTTTGAGCTAGGGTTTCTCCGTGTAGCCTTGGCTATTCTGGAACGCTCTTTGTAGACCGGACTGGACTGGTCTGGAACTCACAGAGGTCCATCGGCCTCTGTGCTGGGATTAAAGGTGTCTGGCACTACAGTCTGGCTTGCCCTTAATAATTTTTAAAAGGATGTAGAAGTATGGCAGCCAGTTCAGGGACTTAATAGAATGGAGGAGCTGTCACCACGGCAGGTGGAGAGTACCGATGGGAGTGAGCGTAACCATGACGACACCGAACAGTGTGCAGCAGCTACTCTCTGCTGGGCCCATATGGAAATGTCCAATGAGTGTCTTTTTTGTATTAATGGACAAAATAGTGATCTGTGGATGAGATATTGATACTACCCAGCGGATATAAGCCAAGGCCGCTCAGGCTGGAGAGACAACTCAGTGGTTAAGAACACTGGTTACTCTTCCAGAGGACCCAGGTTCAGTTCCCAGCACTCACATGGCAGCTCACAGCCCTCTTGAACTCCTGTGCCAGGCCATCCATCACCTTCTTCTGACCTCTGAACGTACTGTTCTCAAGTGGTACACATCCATGACTCAGTCCCTTTCCCATGAAAGAAAACAAATGTTAAAAAAGAAAACAAACAAATAAAAAAAAACCACCAAAATCCAGGGATACTGGTAGTAACTTGGGACTGGGGCTGCAGCTGAGTTGTTCAGTGTTTGTCTAGAACACACAGAGTTCTGGGCCCAGTTCTAGCACAGTGTAAACTAGGCATGGTGGCTCCTGCCTGTAATCCTGGCTCTTGGGAGGCTGAACCGTAGGCCTTGGATACTTAAGATGGTTTCCAAAACCAAACAAAGCAGAAAAATAATCTTTGGTGTATAGTACGGAGCCACTCCTAAGTGTCCAGTGAAGAATTGTCCCACCCAAAATATCGGAGGTGTCAAAGCCTGGGCGAACTTATAGCAGGCAGACTGTTGCATGCATTTCACCTTCAAAAGAGCTGTCATAGCATATTACCATCATTCCCAATTTATAGAGAATATTTAAGTCTAAGGAAATGAGCTATAATTGTTTCAGTTTGGGGCACACTCAAATTTCTTAAGATGTTTCAGGTCCTGTGGTCATTGCGAGCGTTGCAGTATCGGGGAATGGCTCCCTTCAATGTCAGGATAAAAGTTACTCAGCTTAAGCCGACCGATCCAACCCCCATTCTGTTGTGGAATCAGGCTGGCTAACAGCTGGGGACTGGAGCACGGGCCCCAGATATATACTGTCTCCGAAAGTAACGAAAAGTTGACCTAACCATGAGATAACAGCCAGCGAGACAGAGTCGGACTCTACGCTGATTGAAAACTATTTTTTCCATGCGCGATCGCTAGGCTGTTTTCCCACATCCTGAGTTCTTCCTGGTGTCTGATAGTGATGTGGCGTATGCGACTGAGAAAACAGGGGCTCGGGTGCCACGAGAATGAGACAGAGGCAGTCCCCTACCACAGCGTTAGACAGAATTAGGTCATAGAATTCCAAGAGTGTTGGGTTCTTTGGAAGACAGCATCTATTTTTCTTTCTTCTGTTCTGATGAATGCCAAACTCCTTGTCAAAGTGTTTATGACTAGACAGAAAATCAGATTGTGTCTTCTGAGTCATTTCTTTGCTTCTGGTCTGGATGTTTGATTTAAATTTTGGAAAACCAGTGGGGTGTGTGTGTGTGTGTGTGTGTGTGTGTGTGTGTGTGTATACGTGTGTACGTGTGTACATGTGGAAGTCAAAGAACAACTTTTGGGAGTTGGTTTTCTCTTTCTTCTATGAGATCTGAGAACCGGGACTTGAACTCAGGTCCTCAGCCTGTGTGGCAAGCACTCTTACCTACTGAGGCATGTTGCTGGCCCTGAGTTGGAGGCTTGACCATGTCCTTTTCTCATGCTCTATCAGTTTCTATCTGAATATTTTCTATTATTTTTGATTTTTGCACAGTGTTTTCTATTCACATTCCCACCTCTCTTTTATTTCTTATACTCCCCTCTGCCCATGGAAAAGTAAATAATTAGACCCCTCACTAGGCAAATCTGTGTATTTATTCCAAAAGGGGAGGGGCAAAGGCGTCTTCAGTACACTGAGAGATGGACTTGGAAGTCTTTTGTAAGTGGGAGTTTCCTGAAAGTTCTTGAAACATAAAGAGGGCACAACCAAGGTCAAATCCAAATATCATTTTTTCTTCCTCACAATAAAAAAAATGCTTCCTGTCTTCAATAGCTACTTGCTTTACCCTACTATGAATGAATAGTTTTATAAATTGCTATTATTTAAAATAATTGAGCAGTGACTCTCAGAGACATTAGTTGTTGGCTAAGGTTTCTGTCCCGCCCAGTCTCAATCATTCAGTCCCAAAGAAATACACAGAGATCTACATTAATCATAAACTGGTTTGCCTGTTAACTCAGGCTTCTTATTAATTAATTGTTACATCTTAACCCACAATTCTTGTCTGTGTTACCATGTGGCTTGGTACCTTCCATCAGCGAGGCATTTTCATCTGCATCCACGTCTGGGTGATGACTGCAGACCGAGCTTTCCTCTTCCCAGAATTCTCCTGTTCTCACTGTCCCACCTCTACTTCCTGCCTGGCTACTGGCCAATCGGCATTTTATTAAAAATAATACAAGCGACAGGATAAAAGACCATTGTCCCACAGCAATTAGTTATCATGGATATGGGGTTTGTTACTGTGAGACATACTGAAGTGTTGCCTCTACCCAAGTTGAACTTGACATCTTGTTGGAAAGGGAGTGACTGGATGTCTGATTATCCTCACATGTAGATGTAGCAATTATGTGTTACTGGGTAACAAGTTACCCTGAAGTTTAGAGGCTTAAGATCATACCTGTTCATCATCTTACAGCTTCTGTAAGCAAGGATTCTGACCTTGGCGCCCCAGTCTCACGTGACAAGATTTATTACAAGGTTAAAGTCAGGGTCTAGGGTCTCTAATCCCATCTGTGGCCTCAACTGAAGAGAGATCCACTTCTGAGCTCATCCTGTAGCTGTTGGCACCTGCCGTTCTGCGACAGTTTTGGTGAGTAGATCTTGCTGTGTCACTGACCTACTGGTTGGAGCCACCTTGGTTCCTGCCATGTGGCTCTTAACACTGTAGACTGCTTTGTGGAAAAGGAACTCTGAGAAGGCAGTTGAGAGAACTTGCTAACAAAATGGAAGGTATGACCAACTGGCTGGGCAGGGAGAAGTGCCTGCCGGCATGCCTGAGGTTCTGAGTTTGATTTCTGGGACCCACACAATGGAAAGGGAGAACTAACTCTTACAAGTTTCCCTCTGACCTTCACGTATGCACTCTAGTGCCATCATGTGCTATATGTATACCCGTGCTCATGCACACACATACACATATACACACGCCAATAACTGTACAAATGCATGTAAAAAATTGTAGCTGTGTAAACTGATTTTGAAAGTAGCAGCTTGTGTATTGTTTTGCTTAGAAAAGAGCCATTCTTTCCAGCTCACACTCCAGTGGCACTCACCCGGGGCTTGGGTACCAGGAGATCCTTGTAGCTGGATCAGAAGCTGCCTCCTACATGGGGTTTAAGGGACTGAAGAGGGAGGAAGAAGCTGTGATTCCCTAAGCTCAGGGACTAGTAAAGAAATCCCATTTTTGCTGGCCTGATGGTGTAGGTTTATAATCCCAGCTGCTTGTGAGTTGGGACACAAGGATAACAAGTTTAAGGCCAGCCTTGTCAACTTATCGAAAGTGTCCCAAAATTCTAAGAAAGAAAAAAAGAGTAGGGAACATAGGGTAAGGCGAGAATGCTTGCCCAGCATGCATGAGGCCCTACAATTGAAAAAAAGGAGTGATTAAAGGGATTATTTTCTGACAATCCTGGGAATGGATTGTTCTAGAAGGGTTTGTAACTTTCTCTAACATCTGTAGAGAACCCAGACTTGATTTCAAGTCTTGGAAGGCTAACTACTTCAGGTATAATGCCACTGTTTGTGATGAAGGATGGAGGTTTCCTCAGCATCCCCAACCTCATGTTGATAGTCTTTGTCTTAGAAAATATTTCAGATCTAAAAACAAAAAACAAACAAAAAAAAACAAATCAATGAATTATTTATGTACTCTCTCCTGTTTTATGTATCTGTCAGGGCTAAGCAGTGACACTCTGAAGTGATTTACCTTTGAAGGAGCTATATAATAAAGCTCCACCCAGGAGTAAGAGATGCCTTTGTGACCCTTTCCCCAGTGGAGACCAGGAGTGGGTACCGTTACGTGCAGAGTTAGGCAGGGTGCTTAAATCCTCCTTTGCCCACCCCATCTACATTTGTATCACCCAAGGAATAAAGAGCCTGGTTTTATATTTTATTGACATTTGAACAAAGGACAAGAGAAGAGTAACATGTTGTGACACATGAAATAGAAGGAAATTTAAACTTTAGTTCCAGTCAAATGATATCGGAACACAGCCACATCCATCTGCGTCCATCCTGTTCTGTTCAAATGTGGATACTAATTTCCAATGTGCTGGGATTTGGTGGTGGGGGTAGGGGTGCTTCCGTCGCTTATTAGATAATGAGGATGGGGCCCTTGTGAGCCGTGTTACCATACTCATAGCAAACCCTCCAAAGTTGGTTCTTCCCGTTTGCAATGTGAGGACATGGAGAAGCTAGCACCTGGGATAAAGCAGGCTATGTTATAATGAGGAGGAGCGGGCTGTGTCCTGCCGCCTGAGAGGAGCGCAGGCCATCCTGCCTGGCTTCCGGCCGCACAGCCGCATGGCTAGCTTATACCCCAAATGATTACACACAAACTGTATTCATTTAAATACTGCCTGGCCCATTATCTCTAGCCTTTTCTTGGCTAACTCTTACATCTGATTCAGCCCATTTCTAAAAGTCTGTGTGTCATTCAGCATGTCTGATCCTGGCGGCTTCATGGTGGCTCTCCCTGAGCCTTCCCTATCCCAGAATTCTGTTCTGTCCTCCCTGCCTGTCTAAGATTTTGCCTTATCAAAGGGCCAAGGCAGTTTCTTTATTTAACCAATGAAAACACAGAAATACAGAAGGACCCTCCTACACCAAGGCTATAGCAGCTATATCAGTTGCTGACTCATTCTTCTTAGACCAATAGGCCACCAGAGCTATGAGAGTGTGATTTCTGCTCTTTATATACCATCCAGTCTCTGGCACTCTTTCCAAGAATCTCAAATAGATCAAGCTATTGTTTGTGGCCACTTCAACTAAAATTGCTACACCAAAAGGTTGCCATAGAGACTGTGTGTCTCAAAAGCCTAAAATTGTTACTACTTGGCCCTTCTAGAGAAGGTTCCTCTGCCTCTGACCTAGAGGGAAATTATCATCACCGTACCATATTAGAGAATCAGATTGGGGCGTTGGGAGAGCCAAAGGCTTTGTGGTCACCTCCAGGACAGATAGAAAGTCTTTCAAAACAGGAAGAGAAAAGAAAAAATGTGGTATTTCAAAGGCTGGGTGCTGTTCATCTTTTTTCTTGAGACAGGGTCTGTCATGGACTTGGAACTTACCAAGAAGACAAGGCTTGCTGGCTAGTTAGATCTACCTGTCCCTATCCCCAGCACTGGAATGCCAAGTGTGCACCACCATGGCTGTCCTTTGGGGATCCAGGTTAGGTCTTCATGATTGTACAGCAAGCATTCTATCAACTGAGTCTTCTCTCCAGCCACTCTCCCCAATGGGTTTCAGTAGGTTAGGGGGTCATCAGTGCGGGCAGCCATGGTGATCCACAAAGAGACATAAAAATGTAATAGAGTCAATGGCGGTGACAGGGCCGTGAGGACAGGACATGTATTTCTTTGGCTAATTGGCAAAAATGTAGCTACAACAAATGATCTAGCCCAGAGCTTCTCAGCCTTCCTAATGCTGCGACCCTCTAGTAAAGTTCCTCATGTCATGTGACCCCCCCAACCATGACATTATTTTTATTGTTACTTTGTAACTGTAATTTTGCTTCTGGTGACCCCCAACCATAAAGTTATTTTTGTTGCTACATTGTAACTGTAATAACTGGGGGTCAGATGAGATGGTGTGCATTTGGGGTGGTATGGTTGTAGTTTTGTTTGCTACTTCATAATTGTACTTTTGCTACTGTTTAGAATGAATGTAGCCGGGTGATGGTGGCCCACGCCTTTAATCCTGGCACTTGGGAGGTAGAGGCAGGTGAATCTCTGTGAGTTCAAGGCCAGTCTGGTCTACAGAGTGAGTTCCAGGACAGCCAGGACTGTTTCACTGGGAAACCCTGTCTCAAAACCAAACCAAACCAAAACCAAAAAAACCCAGATATGTAAATAAATATCTGTGCTTTCTGATGGTCATAGATAACCCCTGCGAAAAGGTCACTTGGTCCCTTTTTGCCACCCACAGGTTGAGAACTGCCATTCTAGGCTGTCAGATGAGTCAAAGCTGAGATGGATCTGAGATATGGGGCTGACTCAAAACTGGGTACAGCAGTAATGAGCCCAAGTATGCTGCTCTGACCCAAATACGACAGGTTGAATCTTTACTTTTGTTGTAATTAGGTGGGAGAGGTGTGCGGGTTGTATGTTCCCAGCACCCAGCCGCTGGCCCGCTCAGCCGCTGGCCTCCTGCACCCGAAATAACCACATGACAAACTGGATTCATTTAAATTCTGCCCAGCTCATTATCTCCACCCTTTCCTTGGCTAGCCCTCACATCATAAACTAACCCATTATAAAAGTCTCACCACGAGGTGGTGACTTACCGGACGGTCCTAAGGTACCTCCATCTCCGACAGGAGCCTCATGGCGTCTGGCCCACTTCCTTTCCTCTCCTTCCATAACTTCCGTTCTGTCTACTCCGCCCACCTAAGGGCTGACCTATCTATAAGCCAGGCAGCTCTTTATTCAACCAATAAGAGTAATACAAAATACAGGAGAACACTCCCACATCATACTTTCAAGTGACTGTCCCATCAAAAGAGTAGCTAATGCAGAGAGAAGGTTCTCTGAGAATAGGTGAGAATACATATTTGTAGTTCAGAATAAAAGCAGCCGAGAAGGAGCCATGCGCTGTCAGCCCACAGAGAGCGGATGGCTTGATGCTTTACTATGTTAAAATGAGAAGGTCTGACCAGACCATGAATCAATCTTTGATCAAAATCCCATTCAAACTCAGACAACATGGACTCACTCTGCCTCTGGCTCTAGGACCATCTGGCCAAGCAACCAACATCCCCCATCTTCTGACCCAGCTCCTTCTGGACAGCCTGAGCCGTTAACGCTGCATTGTGCAGAGAACACAGAGCTGCAGTATGATAGTCTCTGGAACTCGCTAGGAAAGGGGTCTCTGGACACCAAGCATGTGGGGAGGTGCGGCATAGAGGTAATGGTTTTCACCGGATGCCTTTTTATATTTTATTTAGATTAAGTTCTTCTCAGCAGGGTGATTTCTTAGTTAGAGTTGCCCAGCCAGGGAGCTCTCTAGCTCAGACCTCTCCGCTGCCTTCTAAGGTTTCATGAGGGACCTTGTCCAGCCTTATTTCCTGACTTCTAATATTTAAATAGTATGCCGTGGATTTCAATGGGAGGAAAAGGCATGTAATTTAATCATCTTTATTAGATTTTGCCTGTGGATGAGGAGAGGAGGAGGAAGGAGAGGAAGGGACATGGGTCCTCCCTGAACTTTCTTGTTCTGTACCTTTCTTTGAGTCGTCAAGGAAGGGGAAAATTGGTGCCTCCCCCAACCTCCTTTTTAAAAACGAAGATGCTAAATGGAAACACTGAGTCAGAGAAAGAAGTCCATAGGCGGCAGCGTGTTTCAAGGTCTGATGGAGCCGTTCAAACGGATTATATGGTTACTTTGCTGGTGACCTGGACGCTGGGTGTGATGGTTCTGAAGTCCCTTGCCCTCTTTACTACAACAGAAGCTGCATGCAGACTGAACGCAGCAAGCCTAGTGAGCCAGCATGCCTAACCTGTATCCCGTGGGCTGCATGTCCCCAGGACAGCTGTGAATGTAGCCCAGCACAAAATCATAGACTTACTTAAAACATTTTGAAAAATATTTCCCTCCCTTCCCTCCTTCCCTCCTTCCCCTCCTTCCTTCCTTCCTCCCTCCCTCCTTCCCTCCCTCCCTTCCTTCCTTCCTTTCTTTCTTTTTCCTTATCTGATTGCATGGCATGCCTGAGCCTTTTAGATGACAGTGGTGTGATGTGTCACAGTGTCCAAAGATGGGACTTCATAGGGTGCTGTCTTGCCTGCGTATTACTGACACAGTTCTAGCCACTCCCAAAGGAAGAAAAACAGCTGGCAGCAAGAGAGAAAGACAAGATGAAAAGTTCAGCACACTGTCCCAGGGGAGCATAGAGGCGGGCCACCTTGCCACCTGGGTCAGAGGGGTGCCTCTGGTGGGAAGGAAAGTGGAGAAGCAATAGGTAAGTCAAGAGGACACTGTGGAGGAAATAATTCTGCTGGAGATACATCTGTGGCTCATCCCGTACAAAACGAACAGTGTTGCTCCAGTTGGCTAGATGGCTCAGGAGTCACCAAGCCAGATGACCTCAGTTTGATTCCTGGGGACCCACATAACAGAAGGAGAGAACCAACTCCTACAGCTGTTCTCTGATTTCCTCCACACAGACAAAAATAAACACATCAGTCAAGTGTTTGAGAAATTGCATTGCTAATTCTCTCAGTTGACACACAAAAGGACCCCCTCTGGTCTATAATCCCATCCTGTTCATCTTTCCTCAGTTGAAAATGATCAGAAAAGAAGTTTTCTTCACTGACAAGATTTCAAAATGCACAGTTGCATGATTCCATTCCAGTAAAGCAGAACCTAGAATTTTCCAGACGTTCATATCACAGATAAAAACCTAACAGTCAATCATCTTTATCCAGAGACCAGGAGCTCCTTTTTTTTTTTCTGTTTCTGTGTGTAAGGAATTGTCAGCCTATTTAGATTGCTTCATAACAGACATAGAATTTTGTTTACTGCATGAATTTTGTGGTGGCAACAGGGGGATTCATTTAAGAATAATAATGTTGTCTCTAAATGGGCAATGGGGAGGTGTTTTCCTAAAGTTAGGAAGGACTCTTGCCAGCACAGCCCATGTATAGGCAGATTTTGGCCCTCATGGTATTAAAAATACTTGAACTGGGAGTCTTATTTATATATCAGATATCTTCATTAACTAATTATATGAGCAGAAAGGTATTTTTGTAGCAACTATATGTTTGATGAGAAGTTGTCTGTGGTCCTATAGCTAGCCTACTAATTTTAAATCTATGAAGATGGGATTCTAAGAAAACCCAAATACAGCCCTAATTTTGACAATTTCTTGCACCATCTCTACAGAGGGTTATGATGTACTAGCCAGAGTTAGCAGGACACTTGTCTCCAGATCCAAAGGAAACTGGAAACCTAGCAGCCTCCTGTCCACCCCTAGACACCTTGGCAGTGCTACAGTAAAGTTTGCCTACAGAGCCCGGGGGGTCTGTGTCCTAGTTTCCCATCTGGTAGCTATGATAAAAGACCCCGACAAAAGCAGCATAGGGGACAAACGGTTTATTTAGCTCCCAACTCCAGGCTACAATCCATCATTGCAGAGAAGCGAAGCAGAAACTTGTAGCTACTGGTCATCCACAGTCAAGGGCAGAGAGAAAGCATGTGTGCTTGCCTGGGCCCAGCTAGGTTTCCCTACTCTTACGCAGCCCAGAACCTTGTATCAGAAATCGGGGCATCCACTATCAGGCCAACTCTTCCCACATCAGTGAAGACATGGCAGTCCCTCACAGACATGCCCACAGGGCAGCCTGTTGTAGACAGTCCCTCACTGGGACTCCGATTGTTAGGTTGAGAATTAAAACTCACCACCACAGTCTGGGATATGGTCTTTGATTTAAACAACTCAAATGGCTAATTCAAAGACAAATCGCTCCGTAAATCCTAGGAGAGATCTCCCTCTCATTTCCAGAACACTCTGTGACAGCCTGCCACTTAAAGACTTGGATGGTAAAGAGGTATCCGGGTCTTGCACTGGACTCCACCTGCTTCCCCTATTTTCCTAGGGTCTGAGGCAGATAGGTTATTGTTGTTTTAGTTAGGAATGGGAAGGGAATGGGATTTTGATCAAAGATTGGTCAATGAATCTTGGTATATTTGGATATTTGATTTACTGACCTAAACATATATATGTGCATATATATTTGTATATAATATTCTAATGCAAAATTAATTCATCTTTTATGTACTTAGAGAAAAATTTCATTCAAAACCCTTCTGCTTTTTTTTTTAACCTCTTGTGTTTGATTCACATAGTGTTGAAAAGAACCAGGAATGATGGTATCAACTTGTAACCCCACCAGCCAATGAACACAGCTTGACCCCTGGGACTTGCTGGTCTGCCTGTCTAGCCTACATGGCAAGCTCCAAGGCAGTGAGAGACACTGTTTCAAAAGCAATGGATGGTGTCTCGGGGGCATCACCCAAGGCTGATATCTAGCCTTCACATACGTATGTGTGTAGTATTGAGGGCCTGCTTGTTGGGGTTTCTGTCCCGCCCAGTACCCCACAGCCGGCAAGCCCCAAAGAAAATCACAGAGAGTCTACATTAGGTTATTAAACTGATTGGCCCATTAGCTCAGTCTTCTTACTAGCTCTTGTAACTTATATTAACCTATTGTTCTTATCTATGTTAGCCACATGGCCGGTACCTTTTCTCAGCTGAGACAGGGACACAGCCTGCCTGTTCGGTGGTCTGTGCAGGAGTGCCAAGGGAGCTTCCTTCTTCCCAACCATTCTCATCTCCTTGTCTCTACTTCCTGTCTGGTTGACCCGCCTATACTTCCTGCCTGGCCAATTAGCATTTATTTAAAACATGATTGACAGAATACAGACAATTCTCCTGCACCATATGTGCACACATAACACACGCAAGTGCACATTAAAACATACATAAAGAACCACAATTGCAAAAGAGTTTAAATGTGAAATAAGACACAGTAACTTTACCTGAATGAAAGTTCAGGTGTCACCATTGTGTTCCAGCAGAGATGACATGGCTCTTGTTGATATCAAGGGAAGTGGAGCATGTCCTATGGATGTACTGAAAAACCCTTTTAGCCTTTCAAAGGTGATTAACCCAGATTGTCTTTAGGTGCTCATTCTGCCTGTCTGTGTCTTACAACCTGATATAATCACGAAGGACTTGCCATGTTAAAAAGAAAGCTTCGGGAATCCGGATGAATTTTCTCTGTTCGTTTTAATTGTAGCTAGGATGCACCCGTGGCCAGGCATTATGCAAGGTCTGGCTTAGATTAGCCCCTGTCTGAGAGGCTGAGCTAATTTAGTGCCTGCAATTATGTCTGCCCCTGATGGCATGCTGCTGTCTGCAGGACGTGCCCTTCTAGTTGTTTTTCTCAGATAGAAGCCATGACTGTATTGGGCCATCTATATTTTCTTGCCCCAGGCCTCTTATGACGCAAATTGGTGAGACAACTGGCTGGGATTAGGGATATGATCTATGACCTTGAAACAGCTTGAAGTTGATTGACATTGAGGGGGTCCATACTTAGGAAAATTCTAAGTATAGGAACGTATGACCGCTCCCCCCCGCAACTGTATCAGTGTGGGCCCACTACCAGAATCAGAAAGACAAACAAATAAACAAGCAAACCTTTTAAAAGTGCAGTGTTTTTCTTGGGGTGCTGCCCAGCCTTGGGGTTCAGGGTAACAGTGTTTGCGCTGTGGGAGAACTGAGGGACCAGCCTGGGATTTCATTCTGCAGAGGCTGGTTGGCTACCTGTTAGAACAAACAACTTTATAACTTACTTAGTTATAAATAAGAGTGTGTTGGGGTTGGGGAGATGGCTCAGTAGGTAAAGTGCTTGCTATGTAAGCATGAGGACCTGAGTTTGATTTCTAGCATCCATGTTTAAAGAACAGAACAAAACAAAACAGAGTGTAGCAGTGTCATTCACCTGTAAGTCCAGCCTTGGCGAGGTGGAGACAGAATTGGCCACCCGGGTTAGCTGAATCATTGTGCACCTGTTTCAGTGAGAGACCCTGCTCGTTTGCTTCCCGGCTTCCCAGACCTGGAATAATCCCACAGAAACTGTATTAATTAAAACACTGCTTGGCTTATTAGCTTAGAATTCTTATTAACTAGCTCTTAGATCTTAACCCATTTCTATTATTCTGTGTATTGCTACAAGGCCATGACTTACCAGGTAAAGTTCCTGTGTCTGTCTCCTTTGGCAGCTACATGGTGTCTCTCTGACTCCGCCTACTTTCTCTCTATAGCTCTGTTCAGATTTCCCACCTGGCTTTACCTTACTAAGCCACTGACTAAAAGAGCTTCTTTAGTAATCAACAGTAATAAAACATACTCCTAGCCTACAGAGGGGAATCCCACATCATGAAATTGCCAAAGACTAAACTTAATAATAGAAAAGAGCGTATGAGACTCCTTCCTGTTATACTTTTCTGCAGGTCTGAAACTGCACCAAAATAAAATGTTTTTAAAAAGTAAGATTGTTGACCTCTGGCTTCTGCATGAAGAAGCATACACACTATTACACATGTGCACACTCCCGCACACGTACACACCCAAATAAGAGTGGGTGATGGGCAGTGGTGCCCACCTCTAATCCCAGAATTTGGGAGGCAGAGGCAGGCAGATCTCTGTGAGTTCAAGACCAGCTTGGTCTACAAAGCTAGTTCCAAGACAGCTAGGATTGTTATAGTAACTCTGTCTTGAACCCTGCTTCCCCCCTACCCCCCCAAAAAGAGTAAGTGGTTATATTAGTATATTAGTAAGGGGATGAGTTTCTTCCTTTGCTGCTAAGACAGACACAGTCCATGGTTTGGGTTTATGTTACTGTTTGACCCCAGAGAACCACAGAAGAAATGGCACATTGAAGATAAATCCATCCCAAACAATTTCAAGGTATATGTTATGAAATCCTTCTTGCTAATGCAAGTGGATGTTTTCTATCGGCAGAGAGAGGCATATGTCACAGCTGCTTTGACGTCACCCTGTGCTTTCAGGGTTGGCAGCTGCTGTGCTCGCCTATTTGGGGTTCTGGGGTTCTACAGAGGGAGGGCTGGCTTCTCATCATCAGTGAGGACCATTCCTCTCATCCTGAGTTGGGGGATTTAGCTGGGAAGCCACAGGAGGCTGGAGGTGCAGCGGGTGAAACAGGAAGCAGGAGGAAGTGAACAGTGGGCTGATGCCCCGCCCCGGAGGGCTCCCAGAGAGTAAGCAATCCCATCAGTGGGGGCAGGTGGAAGTCTCCCCCGTGCCTAGGTGACTCTGGCACAGCCTTGCAAAGGGAAGGGAGGAAAGGTGATTTCCGCAAGTCTCCAGCAGGCCCTCCTGCCTGCATCCCTCCTTCCCCTAGCTGCTGTTTGCAAGAAATAACCAAGAGAAGGATTTATCAAAGCCCAAGAAGAAAGAACCCCTGCCATTCTCCCCCATGACCCCCAACGCCAGTCCTGCCGGGGCTGTTTTTCTTTAACATAACTGACTGAGGTGCAGGTCCCATATCAAAGGAGAGAGGAATAACACTAGGTCCTGGACTGGTGGGGGAGGGGTTTACGTCCCCACAGATGGCAATCAAACAGCAGCTAAGATTCCCCACCTCCTTCACTTGGCCCTTCTGGGGGAAATATAGAGTACATAGCCAGAAATCCTTTAGTACTCTGTGTTCAATGCGTGTTTTATTATGAATATTAGCTGTATGTATTTGCTCTGATGATCTCCTGAGCTGTAAAGAGTTCCTACTTGTTAATGTGTTAGAATATATCCTTTTTAGGAGCTGGAGAGATGATGGCTCAGTGGCTAAGAGAGCTCTTTGTTCTTTTGGAGGATCTGAGTTTGGTCCCCAGCATCCCTGTTTTGGCCAGCCACTACCCCCTGTAACTCCAGGGAGTCTGATGCTGTCTCCTGGTCTCCATGGGCACCCACAGCACATGAGACATACGCTCACACAGGCACATAAACAATTAAATATAGGTACTCTTTATATAAAATAGAGAAGCCTTATTATATGTGTAATAAAATATTTCAACGTTCTTTATAAAACGTCCTATAGTTAGCACAGGGGGGGACTGAGTTAGCAGGAAGGACCAGCCTTCTCCATGCGAGAGTCTGATGTATCCGGAAGTGTAATGCTTTTGTTTTGCTTGGCATTTGCTTTCACAGAACACGGCTATGGAGAGTTGGGTTTTTGCTAGCACTGCGAGTGACGGTGGGGGTGGAAACATGCAAGGAGAAAGCATCCCAGATCGTTGGGCACAAAGGATGGGCCTCAGATTTGCTCAGAATTGAGGCACACTGGTACCCATGGTGGATGCGTTTGTCTGTTCTCATTTCTACCTGTTGCAAACTCAGGAAAAGTCAAATCTCTCTATCCTCCTTTTCCAGGTGCAGGAAGAGGGGCCTGGTGAGGGGAAAAGTATTCCCTCTTGATTATTTAGGGAAAGGGAGTCTGATCCCACTGCAAATATGTATCTCTTATTATATGTATGTGCGTGCATGCGTGTGTGTGTGTATGTGTGTGTGTGTGTACGTGTGTGTGTGTGTGCATGTGTGTGATGCATGGTAAAGGTGATGTCTGCAAGGCAGAGGATAACTTTGTAGCATTAAGTCTCTCTGTCCATCTTTACGTGGATTCTGCAGATCTAACTTGGAATACCAGATTTGTGCAGAAAGTTTCTTAACCCACTGAGGCTTCTTGCTGGCCCCTCTATCTCTTCATGCCCTTGAAGTTCACCTTACAAATGTCTGAGCTAGCTGTATTGGAACTAAACATTTCTGATGTCTGCCTGAACTGACAACGTTTATTTTTTGTTGTTGGTTTTTTTTTTTTTTTTTGATTTTCAGAGCTCCCTGACAGGACCAACGGTGGCCATTAGATATCTCTCTGTGTTTCTGAATTGTTCCGGTTTACAATTGTTCAGTTCTTGCTAAGCTATTCCTCTGAAAATACCCAGGAGCTCTGAAGAATAGAGAAGGGTGAAAATCCAAAGCCAACTGAAGCAAAGGCACCTTTAGTTCATGTTCCTTGTGATGTCTTGATGCTGAGTTGCCAGTCTTCTTGTTTACCAAATCCTAGTGGAGGGAGTAGAGTCAGGGCCAGTGGACTGTTGAAGGTGGAGGCAATGTGCAAAATCCCCGTTCCAGTCTTTAATTTTTCATTCATCTTTGCAAATTTTCTGCAAGACAGCCTCTAATCCATATCAGCTCATTGACTGGCTCATTTAGTCATTCAACCATGTATCCACAACATGCTTCAAGTAGAATCAGAGGGAATATCATCCTCACAAGGCACTTTGTTCTCCAGTTTGTCTGCCTCCCCTTCTGCAGGCCCTGTCAAGCTTTTTAGGGGCTGTGTCTTTGAGAAAGTGTAGGCAAGGCACAATCTCCCTTTCACCACAGTCGCCCAAGACCATCGGAAAATATAGATATTTACATTACAATTCTTAACCATAGCAAAATTACCGTTATGAAGTAACGATGAAAATAATGTTGTGGTTGGGGTTGCCACAGCATGAGGAACTGTGTTAAGAGGTCGTGGCACCAGGAAGGTCGAGAACCATTGCTGTAAGTGCTTTCTGTCTGAGCACTTCCTCAGAGCCACAGAAAACAAACATCCCAGCTCACGTGACAAAGAGCTCTTCAGAGTTCATGTTTCATTGTGATGTTGCAGAGCGGGAACCGGCTTGACAACGGGCAGTCCACAGTTGACGCCTTTACTAGGAAGCCCGCCATATTCACAGTTGCAAATATCTGTGACCCTATCCCAAGTCACCAGATGACCTGACATGGCCACTGAGGAAAACACTGGAATCTTGGTCGTTTGACCGAGTCCATTGTGTTGTTCCTGTGGTCTGGTAATTGACTAGCCCCCAAAGCCCCACATGCTGAAACCTTCGTTCCTGGCCTGTGTTGTGACTGGGAGGTAATGTAACTTTTGGAAGGTAGGGCCTCGTAGGAGAAAGTTAGGTCATTGGGGCATGCCCCTGAAAGAGCTATTTGGATTCTGGCCCCCTTCCTGGTTTCCTTGGCTTCCTGACTTCCATGAAGCAAGCAGCTTTGCTTTACCACCCCCTTCCCATAGTGATGCTTGGCCCTGTCACAGGTTCCCAAGCAAATGAATCAACTACAGA
>JAQHUG010000141.1:2955923-2972057 GCA_028555095.1 Dicrostonyx torquatus | reverse complement strand
AAATCCTCTCTCTCTCTCTCTCTCTCTCTCTCTCTCTCTCTCTCTCTCTCTCTCTTCACACACACACACACACACACACACATTTTGGACGTCTTTGTAGAACAAGCAGGATAGAACACCCTTCACAACCAGTTGTCAAACTTCTTGGTGGCCTTGAGGAACCTGGAGGTAATATATTGTTACCTGAGGACAAGAGTAGAGATTTCCCAGTGTCCCCTGTGATTGTTTATGAGCAGATCTTCTTAAGTCAAAGCCTCAGTACCTTCCAGGGAGATGAGAGGTGGGATGTGGCATGCAGAGGAATAGGCCTTGAGCACACACAGACACATAGACACACACACACACACACACACACACACACACACACACACACACACACCAAGGCTTGTTATTGTTCTGTCTGTTGTGCTGGGATCCTCCAGACTCATTTGGGAGTCTTTCCTTCGTACAGATATTTCCAGTTCTAGATCTTCAATTTCTTTCTTTTCTCATAATCACAGGAGCAAACTCTTATAAACACCCCCATATCTCAGAGGAGCTGTCAGTGCTTTTACATCATTAGGTATCTTAGTACCTCATGAACCCCAACAGTAGCAAGTGTTGTCTTTCCCATTTGGTGGATGAAGGCATGAAGACCAGGGTAGAGAGATTTGCTTGAGGTTTAAGTGTGGGTTGACAAGAGCCAGAATCCCAATGACAAAGCACGATTGATAAAAACTCAGAGAGAGAAATTGGGGTTCAACCGGTCGATCCGAAAAGCAAAGCAGCCAGTCACTGGCTCTTACCTCGACCTCAGTCTGAAATGATGATCCTGCCTCCAAGAATCTCAGAATAAGACTGTGAATGAGAGCCATCTCCCCCATTTTATAATCCTCTTTTATGCTGGGATTAAAGGCATGCACTGCCCGGTTTCTATGGCAACTAGTGTAGCTATTGGGATTAAAGGTGCATGTTACCACACTGCCTGGCTGTAAGACTGACCAGTGGGGCTGTTTTCCGTTCCTGATCCCAGGCAAGCTTTATTTATGAAAATACGGTTGAAATGCCACTCCACAATGAAGGTGAGCGGACTGTATAACAACTCTTCACCTAGCTCAAAGGCCGACTGGGCTCACAGGGCTGCAAGGATTCGCTGCGGTCCTTCAGCCGGAAGCCAGGGTGCTCTCATCACTCTCTGATCGCCGCCACTTGCTAGTTCTTGCCTCGTCTCGAACGACAAATGCTTTGGGGGCTAACATGCCTGCCCCGGGTAAGTAGCCCCCCTCTTTCATCAAGAAAACAAAGCCGCATTTCCTTGGGGGATGCAATTTAGAGCAAAGAATTGTCTCCAGGTTCTCAGGTCAACTATGGCTCTGTCCTTTCTTTCCTTTCTGATGAGGGTTCCTGTGTCCCTGTGCAGTGTAACGGTGGACCCCGTAGCTTTGAAAGTGGGAAGCAGATGATAAACTTAGGATTGAATTGCCATTATGCATGCTCAAACTGCAGATTAATTAGCATCCAGGCCTATTTCTCAAAAGCCCGACTAAACAGGGATGCCCTTAGCACACAAAATAAAAGGAGCTGAGCATTTGCGCATTCCAGCCAGGGTTTTTGTTTTTTCTTTTGGATTAGAAACCTCACAGAGGGTGTGTGTTCACCTTCAACATTCCTTATTTAACTGGACTCGCCTGCTGATTAATGGAGGCTTTAGACTCGAAATGACACCCTCATCGGGGCAGCAGAAGTGGCGGCAACTTCACCAGGTGTGGCTAGCTTATGTTCAGGTGTGGACAGGACAGTCATTGAAAGCAAAGCCCAATTTCATTCTCCTACCTAAACTCAACACTTCCACCACCCCGCCCCTGGCAGCATTTCCTTGCCTGCACAGCCCTCTTTCTCTTGTTGGCCATGCAAGTCTTTCACTCATCAGAGGCCCAGGGCACTTTGGAAGGCTCAGATGTGTCAGTATCAGTAAGCTAATGGGAGCCATGTGTTCCCAGAGTGGAAAAAGAGCCGGCCTCTCAAGCATCCCGACGTGGCTGGCTGGCTTAAGTGAGTCTGAAGCGGAGTTTATTCTTTTCTTAGTAGTTGTTAGTCACTCTCAAGATTCGCTTGCTGATGTTCTGCCTAATGACCCAGTGCTTAAACATAAACGACTCAGTCAATAAGGGCTAGGGATGCTGCTAAGATTTATCAAATAGGTAGAGAGAGCGGTTATGCAGTTCAGCGATGTCTTGATAATCAGAACCATCATCCCAGCCAGCTGTGTGTTCATTGCACATACCTGCCTGCTAAGGGTCCCGTACTGATGGACCTGTTTCATCCTGACTCTAAGTCGGGAACTAGGCATTGCCA
Source organism: Dicrostonyx torquatus (assembly GCA_028555095.1). Lineage (NCBI taxonomy): Eukaryota > Metazoa > Chordata > Mammalia > Rodentia > Cricetidae > Dicrostonyx > Dicrostonyx torquatus. The sequence goes on along the minus strand of JAQHUG010000141.1, from coordinate 2,969,723 downwards.
TTTCTATACTACCCATTGATGTCATTGATGCTCAGGAAGACAGAGGAATGTCTCTGACCATGGACACAGTGGCACGGGATTGTCAATTTAGTCTTTATACGTTCTCCAAATGGTCCAATGGCCTGATAAGGGGATTTCTGATATTAATGTTCCAACTAAGGGAAATGAAATGTAGACATTATCTAAAGTTTCAAAGGATACGTGGTAGGGAAAGGACAAGAGACATATGTTAATGTAGGGTCAAAAATTCAGTCAATGTAGCCTGCCTTGCCAAGAGTGGTAAGGCAAGGAGGGTTAGAGTTCCCAATAGGCCGACAAGATACGGGCTTAATGTGCCCCACAATGACATTGATATAAAAGGAGGGAGAGACATTTTGGGGTGAGGGTTTAGTTATTTGGTGAACATCTTGGTTTAATTTCCATTGCTGTGATAAATGCCTGAGAAAAGAAACTTAGGAGAGAAAGAGTGTGTTTCAGCTAGCAATTCCAGGGTACAGTCTGTATTAGTTATACTCTATTGCTGTGATCAAAACAACACTAAGTGACTTCTAAGAGGAAGAGTTTCTGTTCACTTGCGGTTCCAGAAGGAGAGTTCATTGTGGTGGGGGAGAGGGGTCATGGCAGCAAGAGGTGGGAGCAGGAAGCTGAGAGTTCACATCTTCAACCACAATGAAGTGGAGGGAACGGACTGCAAGTTGAGAGAAGCTGTACATTCTCAAAGCCTGCCCCCAGCGACATACCTTCATCTAGCAAGGTTCTATCTCATAAGGGATCCATGACCTCCCCAAATAGTGCCACCAACTGGAGACCAGATATTTCATTACCCGAGTCTATAAGGGACATGTTTCATTCAGACCACCACACCGTCCACCAACACAGGAAATTCAAGGCAGCAGCAATTTGAAACAACTCGTCACATCCATGGTCAAGAACAGAGAAAGGATGTTTGTAGTCAGCTTGCTATCTCCACTCATACAGTCTGGGAACCAAATTCAGGAAATGGTGCCCCCCACAGTCTTCCCACATCAATGGCCATGAATGGAATCAAGGCAGTCACCCAGTTTGCTGGGTAATTTTTCAAAGCAATGAGAAAAGAAATTCATCTTATATGTCTCTGAAGGACATAGGCTAGAACTCACTCCTCAAATTTGGAAATCTGGTACCCGTGGAGTTGAAGCATTGCTCCCCACTTTTCGGAGGGGATGTAAAAGAGCATCCTTTGGTTGGTGAACTAAGTAAGGTGCCTTACCTGGAACAAATGACTTTCTATTAGGGTGAAAGAAAACATTACCGGATAGCAGGCCAGGCTGAGTCTTCCTTGAGTCCTATTGAGCCTCTCCAGGAGTTAGTTCTGTCTTAGGAGAAAGCATTTGCATACATGACGGGTGAGAGTTCTCGCAAGCAGAGTGATCAAGGGTCCCTCTGAGTGATCTTCGGACTTTCAGAAACAGTCATCAGAAGCCAAAGAAGGTGAATAGCAGCAAAAGCATCAAGTTCAATATTGCAGTGAATCTAGAGCTGTGCCTCTCAGAACCCAGGAGCCCAGTGTGGCTGTCCCTGAGAAGCGAGGAGGCAGGTTCTAGGGCTTTGACAGTGCTCCCCCCTTCTCTCCCCACCCCTCTCCCATCCCTTTGAACCTAGCCTCGAGATTATTTAATAAATGCCCAAGACTTTGGTGTTAAGAACATGATCTACTCTATAGGAGGATTTCCGTGCCTAGGACACACAGCCCACAGCCACCTGCAACTCCGGGTTCAGGGCGTCTGACAACCTCTTTAGACCTCTTCTGACTCCTTCACTTGTATGTGAAGGTGTGTGCATGCATGTGCATGTATGTATGTGTGTATTTATGCGTGTGTATCTGTATGTATGTGTGTGTATGGGTGCCTGTGTGTGCATGTGTACATACATACTCACACATGTAGTTAAAAATAAAGTCAAATTCTTAGTGAGTCTTTCTCCAAGACTGAATAAACTATGGTAATAGACTTCAATTGTTTTAATGTATTTATTCATTATTAATTATCAATTAATATTTGTGTAGTGGCCTGGGCCTGGTGGCTCATACTTGCAATGCTTTCACTCAGGAGGCAGAGTGAGGCTAGCTTGGGTTACATACTGGGACTATATCAAAGGAACCATACAACACAATAAAAACGGAAGCAGACCTACATTTGTGTGTATATCTGTCTGAATTGTCCTCGAAGGCAATTATCTTAAGCACACAGAGATAGTCATAGGCTGCCATAGACCAATATCTGTTAGAGCACAGCCTAACTATAAAAAAGGATTATTTTTGTTATTCTGTTTTCATTTTTATTTATGTGTATGCTTTTGTATCCATGTGTCTGTGTGTACCACGTGTGTGCTGGTGTCCACAGAGGCCAGAGAGGGCATCGCATGTGCTGGATCTGGACCTGTAGGGGGTTGTGATCTGCCAGAGTGGGTGCTGAGAGCCAAACCCACATCCTCCGGGGATCATCAAGTGCTCTTAACCATTGAGCTGTGTCTGCAGCTCTGAACAGGAATTCTCAAAGTGGGCGCTTCACGTCCTGTGGATTCTGGGATTGCTATGCAGCTGACTTCACTTCCTCACAGATCTCATTCTCTAATGTGGAGTGTGTGGGTGAGAAGATAAGATGCTGTATAAACAAGTTCTCCCCACTTTTAGAGCTCTCTGCGTGTGCCGGGGAACTGTCCATATAAACTGCTCCAGCAGCAAACGCCCGAGTTGCCCAAGTTCTGGGTTTTCTGATGAGGTGTCTTGGAATGGGGATGGATGTGTGGTTTGGTCCCAGAAGACAGCAGCAGCTGTTGTGCCTTGGGACTGAGGTGTTTGGGCTCTTGGTTGAGAATGGCGAGCACAGAGGAACCCAAGAGCAAAGGGATGATACTGGTAATATTAGTGGAACTCAGAAGGGTAGGGATTGAGAAGGATGCTAATACCCTACTAACGAAGCTCTCGTCAAGGAGCTGGGCAACTGTCTGCCTTGAGTCCCTGGATTCTGTTCTCAACTTTCAGGCTGAGTCATTCTGTCTTCTTCCTAGGGTTTTCAGTGCGTCTTCCAGATTTACGCATTGCTTCGTGTGCCAAGGCAGACATGGGCTTGTTGGTAGCAGGGTTCCTGCACATTAACAAGGGGCCTTGAGACTTTGGGAAGGACACAGGGATAATAAGCATTTATTTAGGCAACCTAGCTCTTTGTTCCAGCTATCTATTCTCTTTCTCTGAGTTATTAATGAGTCAGACACGCAGCATTGCCTACCGATGAAGTGATTGCAGCTATAAAGGATGCAGGTGAATAGCCCAACTCCTTTTACACGTACTAACACAGCATACTTTTGGCTGCTATGTGTTGGCTGTGTTTTCTCTGAGTTCCAGCCAGCTTCTATGATACATGGAGATTAAAGGTAATGCCATGGAAATATTAGGATAATGCGGTAGGGACTAGTCTTCAAATTTTTGATCTATCACTCACCACGGGTGCCATCTGAACAAAGCTAGCCAACGTCAATGAAGTCAAGGATGTTCAGTGGAAAACGCACTAAGATGTCATGACAGAACCACAGGAGAAGCGCAGGAAGGTACCTCTTCTCTGTAGGTCACCTTTGGGTAGTTGTTCCTTTCAATAGCATTATATTATAAAAGAATTAGCCACCCCGTAGCTATGATATTGAGTGGGAGGAGCCATGAATTCTTTTGTACATATATAGGCATGAGTGCCCATATTATTATGGAGGCTTGAGGGTGACTTTGGGTGCCTGCTTCCTCAGGCACACCCTACCCTGTTTGTTTGAGACAGGGTCTCTTACTGAACCGGGAGCTTCCCAATTCAATCAAACTTAGTTGGCTGATCAGCCTCAGGGATCTTCCGGTGTCCTCCTCCCCAGCACTAGAATTACAGGCATGTTGCACCTTACCTGGTTTTCTGTGGAGTATTGGGGATCTACCCACAATTTCTCATGCTCACAAGCCAGGCAGTACTGACTGAGCCTCCTAGAGCTGTACATTCTCATGGTTGATCACAAATACCAGGAGAGTGCAGGTAGAATTTAAGGTTGTCTCCCATGTCACCAAGAGTGCCTCATCCCTTTCCTAGGCTTTTCTGCAATCTCTCCTGAGATTTACTTATTTTCCTTAAGATTTTTTCTAAGTCCCTGGTCGGTGCAGGAGAATTGTCTGTATTCTGTCAATCATGTTTTAAATAAACGCTGATTGGCCAGGCAGGAAGTATAGCTGGGACAACCAGATAGGAAGTAAAGGTGGGGCAATGAGAAGAGGAGAATGCTGGGAAGGAGGAAGTGCAGTCTTGCCCAGACCACCAAAGAAGTAGGATGTGACCTGCCCCACTGAAAAAGGTACCGAGCCATGTGGCTAACATATACTAGAATAATGGGCTGGTATATGTTCTAAGAGTTTATACGAAGCCTGAGCTAATGGACAGTTTATAACTTATGGAGACCTCTGTGTGATTTTCTTTGGGATTAAATGGCTGCGGGAACTGGACAGGACAGAAACCCCAACAAGCTGCTCCTTCATGTTACACTTGGTGTTTGTCTCTGTCGGGTTTCTGGTGGTCCTGCGATGACTTATAGATCTAGTGCTCTGTAGGAAAAGAAGTTTATTATAATTTCTGGTGGTAAAAGTTTCATTAGGCTAACACAAAGGCAGCAGTTGGGCCATTTCTTACTGGAGGCTCTGGGGACAGGCCATTTCCCGCATTCATTAAGACTGTTCAGTTCTGTTCCTGTAGCAGGTCTTTCTTTGGATCACCAGCTCCCAAATAAGGACATAGAGACTTACTATTAAGTATGAAAGCTTGACTTTAGCTCAGGCTTGTTCCCAACTACTTCTTAAAATTTAAATTAACCCATGTATTAATCTATGTTCTGCCATGTGGCTTGTTATTTGTCCTCAGTACAGAGTATCCGACTTCCTCCAAGTCTGAGTGGCATATCTTCCAGCTCTCAGATTCGTTCCCAGAGTTCCTATCTCTGCCTGGAAGTTGCACCTATCCTCTCCTGCCTAGCTATTGGCCATTCAGCCTTTTTAAAAAACCAATCAGAAGGCACCTTAGGCAGATAAGGTAAAAAGGGAGACATATCTTCACAGTGTACAAAAAGAGATTATCATTTTGAGTGAGATAACCCAGACCCAGAAAGACAATTATCATATAGACTCAGTCATAAGTGTTTTTTAAACATAAAGCAAAGAAAACCAGCCTACAAATCATAATCCCAAAGAACCTAGACAACAATGATATATATGGATCTAATCTACATGGGAAGTAGAAAAAGACAAGATCTGCATAAATTGGGAGCATGGGGACTTTGGGAGAGGGTTGAAGGGGAGGGGAGAAGAAGGGAGGGGAGCTCAATAAAAATCAACAAAAAAAGTTATCCCACAAGTTCCTCATAGGTAGGGCAGATTCCTCTTCACCTTCTAGCTCTCAGCCAGATTGTCCGCATTCCTTGGTTCATCCTCCCGACCTTCTTCTTCAGTGCTGGCAAAGCAAGTTATAATTTATATTTTGACCTGTCCTTTGGCTTCCTTTCTGGTCCTCACATCTTCTGCATTCCTCTTTTTCTTTATGTTTTTACAATGTTTAAGTCAGTCTACTCTTATTTTAAAAATTTATTCATTCAGAATTTCATGTATGTGTACAATGAAATATGAACCCACTCACCCATCCCCAACTTCCCTAGTTTGACTCCAACACATACTCTTTCCAACTTCATTTTCATTTCTTCTCCCCCCCCTCATTCTCCTTCTGCTTTCTACCCCCTGTTCTTATAAAAATAACCCAGAGTCCAGCCAATGCTGTCTCTCTGTGTATAGTTGGGGGACCGTCTGCTGGAGTACTGGGAAGCCACCAATGGCCACAGCCCCAAAGAAGATCTGCTCTTCCTCTCCCAGTAGTCATCAAGTGCCAATAGTTCCTCAGCGAGGGGTGAGGCCTCATGAGCACCTATCATCTATTGTGCTTCTGTGAGTAATCTTGGTGACTTTCCCTGCCTGGAGGCCAGCTGATTAGCAAATCTGATTGCATCTTCAAAACCCCTTCACAACAATACCTGGGTTAATACCTGATAGGAGAGTCAGAAGGGGAATTCAGAGGGCAGGGGAAAGTGTAATTCCTTCTATGACATCCTCCCACAAGGTAACACAGGAAGTCATCCGTCACCAGTCATCAGCTCCTCTGGGATATGTTTTCCCTCTAAATGCTTCAGAAGACATTATGAGGGGCAGGGGCTTTTTGGATCTAGGGGATCCAGGGTTAGTGGGTTTTGTGGAGAAAGCTTGTGAGACCATGCTTGAGGGTGAGAAGTATCTCCCGATTGCTAAAGAATAAAATGTCTTAGAAATACACGTGGTCCTCATTAGTAAAATAAATGAAAAAAACTCTTAAATATCTTGAAAATATTTGGAGAGATTTACATAAACCAGAAATGGGGCACTGGAGAGATGGTTCCGCTGTTAAGATCATATACTGCTTTTGGAGAAGACCCAAGTTCAGTTCCCAGCGCCCACATAAGGTAGCTCATTGCCACCTGTAACTTCAGCTTCAGAGGATCTCTGGCCTTTTCAGGAGCCCTTTCTCACAAGAAAATACACAGACAGACACAGACAGATAGTTAAAAATAAAATGAACCTTAAGAAAAATCCAACCTGAAAATAGAAGAAACACCCCTCTTCTTATTTTGCTTTTTGAGTTATGGCATTTGCCTCTTAAGCCTTGTGAAATGAGCTCTGCAGTTACTATGTTAACCATATAATAGCCATTATAATAGATATCAATTTATGGATAATACATGTTAGTTCAAAATATGAGAATCATAAGATAAGATTTTATTTGGTAGCATAACATAAAATTCTACCTACCTATCCATATCTATATCTATATGTATCTTGATTCTATATAGTCATGTAATTGGTTACCTCCAAGGAAAGTCCACAAATGCCCAAGTTCCTTCCATGAGATGGTGTAGTGCATGCAGATAAGCTAGGCATATCCCCCCCGCCCTGTATTTTTTTAAGCCTCTAGACCACACCTACCGAGCAATACATCAACACTGTGTAAGTAGTTGCCCTCCTGCACTTCTTAGGAACAAAAACAAGAAAACAAGTCTGTGTATGTTCACTACAAGCGCAGGTATATTCTGGGATATAATCAGTCTTTAGCTGGTAGTGTCCACGGACGTGAAGGGGTGTTTACACATGGGTATGTATAGATATACAACAGCAGACAAGGCCAAATGTAGGCAGATACAATGTATTCTTTCTTATCACTCTATGGCGTGGATGCAAGTTTTTGCACTCTTGAGCAAAATCAATTGTAGCAAGACACAAGGAAAAGGACCCGCTATTATCAAATTTGTTTCCACCCACATTCTATTGTTACATGGTTCTCTTCATCTCTCAGGCACCCTCGGATGTGTGTTCTGTCATCCTAATAGTCACCGTTTCCCACTGCCAGGGCTTCTCCTTTGGAACACTCATGTTCATTCTGAGGTCATCTGTTTGCTTGCGTGGTCTTTCGGTGAATCCCCTTTGGCTGGGCTCACATTTGTAGGAAGGACTAGAAGACAGTTCTGCTTTTGATAATGGCCTATCATTTCATCAGGTCTGACACATTCAGAATTCCACCAAGCCTTGGCATGGGACCCTGGGCCCTTTCAAATCACACATTAATCTGTGTCAAGTTGACCATTGTCCGGCGTTCAGGCCTTTGACTGGAAGAAGCCGGACCGAGGGAGAAAGGAAATCATATCCTGTCAATAAGCGCTGAAAATATTTAGTGTGGCAGGCTGTGTGTTTTCTTTCTTATGAAAAGGTGATTAATATTCAGTGGTTGGAGGTTAATGCCCCATTCATTTTATCCGCTTTACATCCTGCACACAGCGGTGGTTGTTCCAATTTCGGCTCCTAATTCATACGAGCCTGTTTCCAATCAGGAGATTAGTAACTTTACTGCCTAAGCAGAAGACAAACCACACAATTGCTCAGCTTACCTCTCCCCTGCACAGGCGTGCACGTGCACTTAAAACAGACTCGCTCGCGGATGGATGCGGATGCTTTGAGGCCAGCAAAGTTTCTTCAGTGCGGGTATATCTAGGAAATTCTGTTTATGGTGTAAGCATGGGAGAGACACAGATGAATGAAAGCGATGGGTTGTGTGTGGGGGGGGGAATTGCCTAAATGCATTCCCAGGCACCGAAGTCTGCAGCTTTGCTTGCAGACTGTGTGTATTCTTGGAGTTTTCTCAGTCCCAAACACTCTTCCACTGAACTCTGCTTCCAATCTACTAAGATGAGTCACTACTGACAGGATTCTTTCTGCTTCGTCCTTTTGCAAAGCGTTGCATCATTTTCTTTCTTTTCTTTTCTTTTTGGTTTTTCGAGACAGGGTTTCTCTGTAGCTGGAGCCTGTCCTGGAACTAGCCCTTGTAGACCAGGCTGGCCTCGAAATCACAGAGATCCACCTGCCTCTGCCTTCCGAGTGCTGGGATTAAAGGCGTGCGCCACCACCGCCCGGCTCGTTGCATCATTTTCTAAGTGCTTTGCAGCGCAGTTTATCCATAAACTCTTCATTATTATTTTCATTTTCGAGGCAGGGTCTCACTGTGGAGATCTGGATGACCTCCAGTTCACAGAGATCCACCTCTCTCCCTCCCAAGTGTTGAGATTAAAATTGTGTACCATACACCACATACACTGATTTATCTTATAGGATCTTTAATGTAATTGGAGCCCCCCCCCCACCTTTTTTTCCCTCTAAGGAAGTAAAATGCCAGGTAGGTGAACTCAAGAGGAGTGGTAATGATGTGTTTTGTTTTTTGTTTTTTTGGTCATGCAAGGAAAGCCTTTGAATGGGTCAGCAAAGCAGAGAGAGACTGCTACTCAGGAGCACATTTGCAATCTTATCATTTTTGTCTAAGAAGGATTCCCAGTGGAGCTAAGGCTCACAGCTTCTTATCTCGTCACTGTAGGGAGGTATTTGCACTCAGGATAGGGGAGGAGCCACGGCAAGGAATTTGCATTTCAGGAGTTTACCTGCAGGATGGTTGGCTGAAAGAATTTACCAACACAGTGGGGGTTGTCTGTCTTGGTACCAGGTGAGTTTTTGATCGCATTGATTTCTTATCTAGCCATATTACACTCCTAAGCATTGGGCACATGTTTAGAATGGAGGGGCTGGAAAGACAGACAGCTTGGCTGGTAGAGCGCTTGCCTAGCATGCATGAGATCATGAGCCCGATCCCCAGCGTGACATAAACTGGGCATGACTGGACATGCCAGGAATCCCAACCGCCACTGGAGAGTGAGTTTGAGGCTAACCTGGGAAACACGAGACTGTCTCAAATGTAGATGAATTTTTAAAGAAAGGGGATGAAGGAAAAAAGCCATATCTTGAATGATTTGCTCAGAGATGTTGAGTTTGGTTGTGTTTCCTTGCCCAAAGGGTGTTTTCCACAGACGTTAATCTAGTTTATTTTGAGGCTTGAAATCCATCTCTGTTACCTAGACACCACTAACACACCATCCTTCCCTTTCTTCTTCGACTGATGGATTAGTAACAGGACAAAGGATATCATCTTGAGTAAAAACAAACCAAACCAATGGGCTACTGAAAACATGTATCCAATCCCAGGTTGGAATTGACTCTGTTTTAGTTACCAGTGAAATGTTCCCAGTCTCATGTCTCTACGCCTCATCATCTTTTAATAGACCTAAGATAAAATAATTCAGTGTACAAAGGCTACAACGGGAGGCTGGCACAGTGAGAAAGAGTGCTTACGGTGTAAGCATGAGGACCTGAGTTCAATCCTCAGCAGTCACGTGAAAAGCCAGATGTGAAAAGCCGTGTGCCTACAGTTGTAACTCCAGAATTGTGGGGCGAGCTGAGATGGGAGGGTATTTGGGGCTTGCTGGTTGTTAGCCCAGCTCCAGGTGCAAACAGAGACTCTTTCGCAAAAGAATGAAGTAGAGAGTGACTGGCGAGGACACCCATGTCTTCCCATGGCATCCCCAAGTGTGCACAGGTAAAGTGTGCACAGGTAAGGGTGTATTCACTACACACGTATCTTACCCATACAATTGGGCTATCCCAGGCTGCGACAGTGTCCCTTCATCAGAGGTTTAGTGTGAGTATGGCATGATTTGTATCGGTAAAAAATACTTGTAAATCTACACCCTGCTAAGCGAATTAGTCATCCCAGCTACTTCTCTGTGCTATTTTTAATGTGTCCTAGGTCTACTGACTCCCCGGCCAGGCTTCAACTTTGGTCAACCACCCGCTGCGTTCTGTCGGAACTGGGCGAAACACAACTGTCTTAACTTCTCAACTCAGTTTCAAACATCTACTCCACTCCGAAAGGGCTGGCCCAGCAAAAGCCCAAAGGATTCTGGGCGAAATTTCTATCAGCTACAATTATTCTTCTTACAGAATGCACAAGGTCCTGTCAAACACTCCTGAGCATAGACAACCTTGGGTCCTTGAGTCCTTGGAGCTCTATCTGGGCGCTTCCTAGGCCCTTTGTGACCTGATGTCACATTCTTGTCTTTCTTTGAATGGCACTGCAAACCCCAAAATTAACATCCTCATCACTTTCAATGTTATCATTGTTGATATCAGATACATTGCTATGTGACTATCCCCACCCTGTGTAATGCTTCATCTGATAACATCAAAACAGGGTCCCCATCAAACATCAATGCCCTTTGACCCCCTTTCATTTTCTTCTAGGCCCCAATCCCCCCATGCCAGTCCTCCCTCTATGAATCTTGTCTCTCTGGGTACCTCTTATAAGTTGCTTTATCTGATACTCCTTTGGGAACACTCTTATTTCATGCAGCATCTTGTCTTTCAAGCTCACCCCTGAAGGACACATACAGGTTTTCTGTGTGAGGAAGGGTGGTGCCTACGGTATTCCGAGGCATCAGGAGGTTGCTGGGGAACCAATCTGCTTAGAGACTCCATAAGCCTCTGGATATTGGCAATGATCCAGGGCGTGGTAGTAACATTAGCCTCAGTCTTAACTGGTGCTGATAAACGCACCCACTGACCAGGCTTCTTTGAGTCTCTGGGAAGAACACCAGGGGTCCAGCTCTCTCAGCAGCCCTTAGGAGGAGGCCATGTGCGTGCGTGGTCGAGTTTCTCATCACGAGTTTCCAGGCTTGCCTTTTAACTCTCGCTTTTTTTTTTTTTTTAGTTCACAGATGCCACCAGGAGGGATTCCTTTCCTTGTGAAAATACTATTTTCTCTTCCTGCCTTTGGGTGACCATTAAAAAAAAAAAAAAAAAAAAAAGAGCCGGCGCTTGAGCAGCGCTCGCTCCGCACGGGGTGTCTGGCCAAAATGCAAAGCTGAACGGCAGTTCGCAGGCAGACACTGTTTTTCAAGAGAGGGAGCAGAGTGCTGTGCCTTTCAGCACCTCTTCCGCCACTTCTTTAAAAGATGATTTAAATTTGAGGCAATGGGCCCGAATGCTGAACATCTGACACCCAGACAAGACCTAATGAATCATATCCCTGACCAGCATTGCTCCCCTCCAGCCACTTCACTTGGCAGCCATGGCGGCGTTTTGTTTTGTTTTTCCGCCCCCACAAAAACATTTTTCTTCCGCAGACCACGTGCTTTGTTAGCGGTGGCCAGGGCACCTCTTTGTATTTGTGGCCCGGAGAAGACATCCGGGAGAGCCTGCAGACCCAAGTGCATGCTTCTTCTCCGTGGGTCTGAGTTGCACAGGGAAAGGTGCTCCGGAGAGACTTGACTGAGGACTGCCTCCCTACACAGCCTGGCTGCATAATCTGTAACCTCCCCAGCCAGATGTTCTCAACTCTGTAGCATCCAGCTTTGCCATGACATTAAGTGACTCAAAAGGACAGAATGTTAGCAGCTGCGTGTGGACGGAAGTGCTGGTGCTGGGGGCAAAGGCCCCAGTTCTGAGTATTGAGTAGAAGAAACGATCCCTGGTGTGCAGTTTCTCCATGAAGGGTGTGGGACGGCAGACGAGTGCGTAGCTTGCCTGAAAACGGAAGGATTCTCATGAGACACTGTTCCCAGGGAGATGGGAATACATATCTCTTCACCCCAGACAAGGACCCTGTAACGGAGCAAAGTAACCGTATCGTCGTCACAGTCCAGCCTGGTGGATCTGAGTTTGCTATGGTTACTTAGAGAGCACGGGGGAGGGGCTATGTGCAGGAGTATGGCTGACTCAAAGACAGCTGCATCTCTGAAAGCCCTAACTCCAGCATGCAAACAAAGCTGGGACCCTGGAGCTCTCGCATGACTTGCAGGCATTTCAGCAAATCTAAGAATCTCCTCTCCTCAGCAGCCCTTCCTGCTTATATAACCTTGAAGAGGGAGGGGCTTTGTATATCTGGTAAATTTTAGGGACTTCCTGAAACTTGTAAGTTAAGTCACTTTCCGAGTCTATTAAGGGCCTCTTTTCTAGATTGAACATTTCAGTTCAGAGAAATTGCTACGCTTCAAGGACACAGGCTGAAAACACCCGGGCTTCCTGTCTTTTGAGTCAATCCTGCATTGGGCCTCACTCACCTCTGTGAGGGCTCAGATGGTATCGTTCTGATGGCTCTTGTCTGGTTCAGGCACCCAGAACCATACTTGCAGAGAGTTGGCGGGGCTCTTCCCTCAGTGGCTGTAGCATATGCGAACAATTTAATCTTCCAGTCCAATCTTTAATGTAAATGTTTAATATAAACCTGATGTTAACATGATGTACAAGAAGTTCTGGCAGGAAAAGCGGGGTTTTACGTTGTTCTACAAATCAGATCTTCTCAGCTGCAGGGGCAGTGATGGCCTTTAAGGATGGCAAGGGTTTCCCTTCACAGTGACAGCTGAACCCCAAAGTGCAAATGCCTAGTGTGTCATGGGGGGGATGGGGTGGTCAGTTACTCTCAGTTGCTCACTGTGGTCTGCGTGTTCAAAACCCAGGGTTCATAATTGGAATTTAGCTAGTGCCAAATGACTGAGGTAGACAGAAAGGGAACAATCCCAGCTGTGACAGGACACCCCATAGCTGATGGCTCCAGAAATGGCAACTTCATCTCTCTGTGTCTGAAAAACTAAGGTGTTTGTACAAAATTGGCCCCAGAGCCTGTTTTTGTCCAGCCTCAAGTTAAGAATGGCATATATGTATATAAGTTTATGTGTGCATCCGTATGTATGTATGTATGTATGTATGTATGTATGTATGTATGTATATTTGTCTGTATGTTTGTACAGACATATAGGGGGCCACATGCATGCCACAGTACATGTTTGGAGATCAGAGAGCAACTTGGAAGCATCTGCTCTCTCCTGTCGCATAGGCCTTGGGGATGAAATTCAATATTCAGGCTTGGTAGTAATTTTTCTTCACCTGCTAAACCATCTTGCCAGCCCTTCTGACTGCTGTTATGAAACAGCATGCATTCAGCCCAGGCTTCCCTTTAATTCCTACTGATCCCCTGCCTCAGATTACATATATGTTTTTGCATGCCAGGCTATGTTTTTATATTTTTTTAATGACCGGAGAAAACATCTTTATGAAATGTAGAAGTGATGCGATTATTCCAATTTTATCCTTCATAGATTTTCATTAGGATGTGGCTACAGCCATTCATTTACTGGCTAATCTCTGGTGAGCTATGGTACTACATTAGAAGGATTTGTTTGGATTGTGACTACAGGGTCCATACAAACTAAATATATATATTTTAATAGAAATGTATATTTATATAATACATTACATATGTTATATAATATGTACGTTTGTATATTATGTAATATATT
>JAQHUG010000141.1:2927554-2942938 GCA_028555095.1 Dicrostonyx torquatus | reverse complement strand
ATACTGTTTTTACTTCTATAGCTTTGTAGTAAAACTTGAAATCTGAGGGCTGGAGAGATGGCTCAGAGGTTAAGAACACTGACTGATCTTCCAAAGGTCCTGAGTTCAATTCCCAGCAACCACATGGTGGCTCACAACCATCTGTAATGAGGTCTGATGCCCTCTTCTGGCATGCAGTTGTACATGCAGGCAGAATATTGTATGCATAATAAATAATAAAGAAAAACATTTTTAAAAAAAACTTGAAATCTGAGATGATGACACCTCCAGCCATTCTTTTATTATTATTCAGAATTGTTATAGGTATTCTGTGTGTCTGTTTCCATATGAAGGGTTTTTTTTAACAAAAATTTTGGTGAAGATTTGTGTTGGAATATTGATGGGGATTGAATTCAATCTGTAGCTTCCGTTTGGTTGAATGGACATTTTTATAATATTAATCTTACTGATGCATGAGACTAGGCAGTCTTTCCATCTTCTGGTATCTTCTTCATATTTTTTTTTTCTTACATGTTTCTGACTAATTTTGTTTTCGTCAACTTGAAACAAGCTAGAGTCACCAGAAAGGAGGGAGCCTCACTTGAGGAAATGCCTCTATAACATTCAGCTGTAGGATATTTCAGCAGCCCATTGTGGGAGGTACTATTCTGGGACCTCTATAAGAAAACAGGCTGAGCAAGCCATGACGAACAAGCAAGTGAGCAGCACCCCTCCATGGCCTCTGCATCAGCTCCTACTTTCAGGTTCCTGCCATCTTTGAGTTACTGTCCTGGCTTCTTTCAGTGAGGACCTATGTTGTGGGCCAAATAAACCCTTCCTCCCAAACTTGTTTTTACTTATGGTGTTTCACATTGCTGTGATGAACCTGACCATGTCAATTTGGCATGGTTATGGGAGGACTTTGGAACTTTGGGCTACAAAATCCATTGAGTGTTGAGAGCTCAGTGAGCTGTTCTTTTTTGTTTTGTTTTGTTTTGTTTTTGTTTTTCGAGACAGGGTTTCTCTGTAGCTTTGGAGCCTGCGCTGGAACTAGCTCTTGCGACCAGGCTGGTCTCGAACTCACAAAGATCCGCCTGCCTCTGCCTCCCGAGTGCTGGGATTAAAGGCGTGTGCCAACACCGCCCGGCTGAGCTGTTCTTTAGGATTTTGAAAGATAAGAATGTTGAGATCAGTACAGATAATGGAGTCTGACTGCCTCGTGAACTTTCAGAGGGAAGCCAGACTCTACTAAGGCTTTTGTGTGATGAATCTGTGGTATAAGCCATAGCCACGTGGCAATACACAGATCAATGGAAATGGGCTAAATTAAAATGTAAGAGTTAGCCAATAAGAATCTAGAGCTAATGGGCCAAGCAGTGATTTAAATGATATGGTTTCTGTGTGGTTATTTCGGGACTGAGCTGCTGCACAGCCAGGGAACCAACAAGTGGCCTGCCTCCAACAAGCTGGAGATGAAGAATCAGCTATGATTAGCAAGAGACCAGAAACGCTAAAGTAAAACCTTTGCTTTGCTGGGATGATGAATGCTGGCCAACTGGGGCTGAAGAATCAGCTGTGATGAAGAACAGACTAGCATCTTTGTGGTGAAGTCCACTGGGAAGTGTTTCCTCGGGGGTCAGCACACAGAAGCTGTGTTATGGAGGTGGCCAAGGTTGTGCCTCATGCTGGCAGCCAAACTTGGTAGTGTAAGACTCACCCAGGTGATACTGGCTTTGAAGGCATGAAGAGGTCATGGAGAACAGCTGGGGCTTGGCACTGTGTGGCAGGGCTGGAATACCTTCGGGTGAAATAGCAGGCCAGCTCCCTGCAAGGGACCCCAGCAATTTTGGAGATGCCACTTCCATGCAATGACCCAAACCAGCAGCAGCAGTGGAGTGGAGTTAGCCGCAGCCTAGGAGGCAAGCCGTGAGTACTGCAGAGGGCAGATCTGGAGAAGTGACCAGTGACCCTTGGAGGAGACCAGAACGCTGTGAGTGAACCTGAGATAACTGAACATCATGTTATCTATGCTTTTTGAAGTTTGGTTTTGCTTCGTTGAGATTGTAACTGTGCCCTGGTCCTCCCCCTCTTGAAATATTTGACTTATTTCTTGACTACTAGAACTTGCAATTGAGAGAGTGAAGTTGAAAAGAGGTTTTGTTTTGTTTTGTTTTGGTTTTTTTTGGTTTTAAAAGTCTTTGGATATTTAAAGATACTGAATTTTAAGAGTTTGAATTTGTGAAGAATTTATAAATTCAGTTTATAATATGGCTTGTATTGTGTTGGTGTTAATGTGTGCTCTTGGGAATGAACAAGAAAGCAAAGCCATGGCTCAACAATAATGTGTCTGTCTGTCCAGTTGACAAGGGGTCAATTAACCTGGCTAGTTTTGTGTCAACTTGACACAAGCTAGAGTCATCTGAAAGGAGGGAGCCTCAGTTGGGAATCTGCTTCTGTAAGCAAGATCCAGCTGCAGGGCATTTTTCTTAAGTTGTGATTGATGGGGGAGGACCCAGCCCACTGTGGGTGGGGCTATCCCTGCACTGAACCGGTCCTAAGTTGTATAAGAAAGCAGACTGAGTAAGCCATGATGAGCAAGCCTTTAGCAGCATCCCTTCATGGCCTCTGCATCAGCTTGTGCCTCCAGGTTCCTTCCGTGTTTGAATTTATGCCCTGGCTTCCTTCAATGATGGACTACAATATGGAAGTGTAAGCCCTTTCCTCCCTAACTTACTTTTTGGCCATGGTGTTTCCTAGCAGCAATTAATCCTAACTAAGACAAATGTCTTGAAGTTTTTTATTATCATACAAGTCTTTCACTCGTCAGGTTAGAGTTATCCCAAGATATGTTTTAGAGACTGTTGTAAATGGTACTATTTGTCTTATTTCTTTATTACTATGCTCGTCATTTGTATATAGGAAGGGTACTGATCTTTGTGTGTTAATTAGGTGTTATACTACTTCACTGAAAGTATTTGTCAGTTGTAGGGGTTTCCTGGTTGAGTCTTCTTAAGTATAAAATCATATCACCTACAAATAAGGATGCTATGACTTCTTCATGTTTTATTGAAAATATTTTATTGCATATTTTATTGCATCCTCTTGATCTCCATCAGTTGTGTTACTGCTCAAGATAGCACTGAATACTGTTTTTAATAAGTATGGGGAGAATGGAGATCCTTGTCTTATTCCTGATTTTAGGGGAGATGCTTGGAGTTGCTCACTGTTGAGGATGATGTTGGCTGTTGACTTTAAAGTACCTTTGTTGTTGAGATATGTTTCTTGTATTTATAGTCTCTCCAAGACTTTTGTCATGGAGGGATGTTGGATTTTGTCAAAGATTTTTTTTTTTGCATCTAATGAGATGATCATGTGGTTTAGGTCTTTCAGTCTGTTTTGTGTATTATGCTCATTTATTTACATGTGTTGAACCATCTCTGAAATTCTGGGATAAAACCAAATTGATAATGATGGATAATATTTTTGATGTGTTCTAGAATTTAGTTAGCCAATATGTTATTGAGAAAATTTACATCTATATTCATAGGGATAGTGGTCTATAATTTTCTTTTATTTCTTTTTTTTTTTGCTCAGCATGTATGATTTTTGTAACAGAGTACTAGTGGCTTTGTAAAAAAATTTGTAAATGTTCCTTCAGTTTCTATTTTGTTAAATAATTTGAGAAGCATTGGAATTCTGTGCTTAATCCATCAGACCATGGTATTTGGGGGACAATTTGGAAGATTTTAATTACTGTTTATGCTTCTTCTATTTCACTAAGGGCTATAGTTCTGCTTAAATTGCTTATTTTATTTGACTTTGGTAGGTTGTATATAACAATAAATTCATCATTTCTGTTAGATTTTCCAATTTGGTGAGCTACAAATTTTTAAAGTATATCTTCATGATTCTCTAAATTACCTCAGTGACTGTTGTCTCCCTTTTCATCACTAATTGTATTAGTTTAGATTTTCTCTCTCTGTCTTTTGACTGATTTGTCTAAAGGATTGTCAACTGTATTGATTTTCTCAAAGAATTAACTGTTTCATTTCATTAAGCCTTTGTGGGTTCTTTTTTTCTATTACATTACTTTTGGCCCTGAGTTTGATTATTCATTCCCATTTACTCTTTCAGAGTATTATTGATATTTGCTTTTCTACAGCTTCCAACTGTATTGTTAAGTTATTAATGTGGGGTATCTCCATTTAAAAGAATATATAGGCACTTGGGCTATGAACTTGCCTCTTAGAACTGCCTTCATTGTTCCTCATTTATGTATCTGTCCTATCCTGACACCCATCTACCTCTAATTCATTAGGAATAAAAATTTCCAAGCACCTTAAAGGGGTTAGCTCCTAGGGAAGGTGCTGAACACAAAAACTTGCAAGAGACAAAGTTGTATAAAGACCTGATAATCTCAGAGGAGAAAATAGAAATGGAAAATATTACATATAATAATAAGGAACAAATCGTATATGAAGGAATGTGATGGTTGGCACTGTCAATTTGACAGGATCTAGCCTCACTTAGAAGACAAAACCACTGGGCACACCTATGATGAAGTTTCCAGATTAGAACAGTTGAAGGGAGAAGGCCACTTTAAATGTGGGTGGTACCATTCATTCTCTGGCTGGGATCCTGGATTGAGTGAAAAGTAAAAGGGAACTGAACACCAATATTCATCTTTCTGCTTCCTGACTGCGAACACAATGTGACCTCATGCACCTGTGGCCATGACTCTACTATGATGGACTGTACTCTCAGAAGTGTGAGCCCAAATAAACTGTTCATTCATTAACTTGATTTGCCACAGTGATGAAAATAACACTTCATACAAGGGAGACTGCATAAAGCATATTTATGTCTATCTGGAGAAGCTAGCAACTCCTTGAGCTCAGCTTCAACCAGCTAGTAGCAGTTTGTGACTTAGCAGGTCATGCGTGTATGAAGGATATCATCAAGAAGAAAGAAAAATCACTGGTCAGAGCCAGTCAGGCAGTAATAGCACACGTGTTGTGTTCTTGGGCAAGAGGTGGCAGGAGAAGAAGGTGCACTGGCAGGTCGGAGCTGGCATAGGAAAGATCTTACAGGACCCAATAGAGAACTTCCATGGGATCCTCATACCATGGGCAGCTACTGAAGTGTTGTTGAGGAAGACTGCAAGATGATCACACCTAGGCCAACTGGAAAGAGTTAATGGGCAGGGGAAGAAGAGGATGGTGTACAAAGAAAGATCCTTCCACCAGAGTAAGGGATCTGAGACAAGAAGAGTTAGAATTAAGAAATATGCTGGAAGACAATTTTAGGGGCTGATTCAATGATAGGTTTAAGTTGGAATGAAGTATGTAGGGTGCACTTCAGAGCGCCATTTTTGAAGGAGTATAAAAATATGCTACGTACAGTTCAATGGTGAGTGGTGATTGGTAGATTTATTCCTTATTCATTTATTCAACAAGCATTCAGTAGATGCCTACTAGATGCCAAATATTGCCACAGGTAAAGCTGATGCTCTCATGGGGGTAATACAACCCTTTTAAGTTCATAAGAATTTTAAATCTATATGATAATAAATAAGTAATTGAAAATCAAAGTGGGACAAAGAGAAGTTTTTTTTTTTTTTTGGTTTTTCGAGACAGGGTTTCTCTGTAGCTTTGGAACCTGTCCTGGAACTAGCTCTTGTAGATCAGGCTGGTTTCGAGCTCACAAAGGTCCGCCTGCCTCTGCCTCCCGAGTGCTGGGATTAAAGGCGTGCGTCACCACCGCCCGCCCGGCCAAAGAGAAGTTCTTTAGTCTAGGAGAACCTGCTTGGGGGCCCTTATATTTGAGCCGAGATGTGAAGGGATAATAGAACTTAGATATACAAAGACCATGGAAGCATCTAGAAGGAATCAACAGCAAGAACAAAGCCCCTGTGGTCAAAATGAACTAAGATTGTTAGAATAGGGCCTGGAGAAATTAAAGGTACTTGGTGCTCTTGTAAAGTGTTGAGTTCTGAGTACTCACATGGGAGCCCACAACTACCTGTGCCTCTAGCTCCAGGGAATCCAGCACATTGTTCTAGCCTCCATGGGCATCTGCGCATGGACACACACACACACACACACACACACACACACACAGAGAGACAGAGAGAGAGAGAGAGAGAGAGAGAGAGAGAAGCACACAGAGAGAAACTGAGACAGAGAGACAGAGACTGAGACACAGTGAGAAGGCAGAGGCAGAGACAGACAGACACAGACATGCATACAAACTAAATAAAAATGAAAATCTTACACAAAAGATTGTTAAACTAATCACATGCCTGGGGCTGATGAGCATGAGAGGGCAGGAGGAAATAAGATAGATTTTGGAGCGTGTAGGAAGAACTGGGAGAGAGGAAATAACATGATTAAAATTGAACGTGCAGAAGTTTATTAAATACAAAATTTTAAGACTAGGAGGGCACAAGTGTTTGGAAATGATCAGAATAGCAGGCTATTCTTCTTGTATGTCACAGGCTCCAGTTCCCCTTTCCACGATGACTGTAGCCCTCATTATGACTTCAGAGATAATTGATTTTGAGAGGATTTCAGGCACCTGAGTGGAGGGAGATGTTTGCCATTTGGTCATTCTACAGAGGTACAAGGATGAAAAAAAAACCCAGTAGTTTATGAAATTATCAACCAATGGGATCCTGTTGACAGCTGATAATTTGAGGGTGTGGAATTTTCCCAGCATGGGTGTGCAGAAGCAGAGAGTCTCGAATTTGCTGTCTCTCATGAACATGGTGAAGGCAGGCTTGTCTCAGGGTTACAGGCAATACTGTTAGATGGCATAGCATCCCTGCTAATGGCACACACAGCCAGCTTCTCCTCTCAGACCTTTCTTGCTCTTTGCTTTTAGAAGTCACATGACATCCTCCATTTGGTGAAACACAAAATACCAGTTTTAACTAGGATCTTAGAACATGTTTGATAGAAATATTAAAATTTAAAATAGATGCTGGGAGGCGGTGGCGCATGACTTTAATCTCAGCACTTGAGAGGCAGAGGCATGTAGTAAGAAGGAGGCTGCTTGTTCATTTTTTGGCTGCCCAGACTCCCGAAATAATCATATAGAAACTACATTATTTAAATCACTGTTTGACCCATTAACTTTAGCTTCTTATTGGCTATTATTGGCTAACTCTTGCATCTTAATTTAACCCATCTCCATTAATCTGTGCATCACCATGAGGTCGTGGCCTACCAGCAACGTCAGTGTGTCTTGTCTCCAATGGCAACTCCATGGCTTCTCCCCTGACTCCGCATTCAGTTTAGTTTTCTCCCCTGACTCCCAGCATTCGGTTTAGTTTTCCCTTCCTAGCTAGGTTCTGCACTGCTATAGGTCCAAAGCAGTTTCTTTATTCATTAATAGTCATCACAGCATACAGAGGGGACTCCCACATCAGAGGCAGGTGGATCTCTGTGAGTTTGAGGCCAGCCTGGTCTACAAGAGCTAGTTCTAGGACAGTGAGGACTGTTACACAGAGAAACCCTGTCTCAAAAAAACAAAAAAAGAATTTAAAATAGAAAATATGAATGTATTTCAGACAGTTTGTGACAACCACAGGCAGAAGGTAAACAGTTCACACATTGTAAACTTTGATTTTTTCTGCATTATTGAACTAAAATAATGGATTTCCCTCTCTGTTTTGCCTTTTCAAGTGAAGCACCGTATGGCAGGAACAAAGCTGATTGACACATACTAGCTAACTCTGAGGCTCCAGCGAGGTATCAGCTTCAGCAGAGCGTTCTCCTGTCTTTGTATTTCAGTTTAAAGTTCTATTCCAAGTGTCTCCTGTGTTTTAAGACTATCCAATTTGATGAACTTGTATAAACACATTTTATTTTGATTTATGTGCATGTGGCAGTGTCTGTGTGCGTCTGTGTGCTCACCTGTGTGAGTAGCCATGGAATGTAAAAGATGGTATCAGATTCCTTGGAACTGGAGTTACAGGCAGTGGGGACTCTCTTGATAAAGGGTGCTGGGACTTGAACTCTGGTTCTCTGTAAGAGCAGTGGCTCTTCTAATCACCGAGCCATTTTTTCAGTTTTCTCTCTTTCTTTCTTCTCTCTCTGTCTTTCCTTTTCTCTCTCTTTCCTTCCTTTCTTTCTTCTTTCTTCCTTTCTTCTGTTGTGAAATAATCCTTTTGTACACCGTGACGATGTTTTACTCTGAGTGGTTTAATAAAAAGCTGTGCAGTCAACAGCAAGGCAAGATTTCCAGGCATAGAGGATGCTGGGAAAAAGGGAGGAGCCAGGAGATGCAGAGTAAGCAGCATGAGCTGTATAGAGTAAAGGTAACTGAGCCAAGGAATTGCATGTAGATTAAAAAATATGAATTAATTTAAGTTATAAGAGCCACTTAGAAACAAGCCTAAGCTATCAGCGAACCATTCATAATTGTCATTATTGGGGAGACAACATTGCCAATGAAAAAGTCCAACAACAAATTTCTTCATTATATTTTGAGACAGAGTCTCATTATGTAGCCCAGGCTGTCCTGGAGTTCATGGATATCTACTTGCCCCTGCCTTTGAAGTGTTGGGATGAAAGACATGTACCGCCATATCTAACCCTCCTTCATTTATTTTTAATGTCCCTTCTCTTTCTAGTATTAATGATCTTTCATATCTGATATCAAAATCCTTCCCTGTGTGTACATGTATGTGCCACAAAAATTTCCCCAGCTATATGATTTAGATTTTGATATTGGTGTAGGAGGGTCCTTCTGTATTTGGGTTGCTTTCATTAGTTAATAAAGAAACTGCCTTGGCCTTTTGACAGGGTAAAATCTTAGATAGGCAGGGAGAACATAATGGAATTCTGGGATAGGGAAGGTTCAGGGAGAGCTGCCATGAAATCTCCAGAGTCAGACATGCTGAATCTTTCCCGGTAAGACCACTACCTCGTGGTGACTTACAGACTATTAAAAATGGGTTGAAATAAGATGTGAGAGTTAGCCAATAGAGGCTAGAACTAATGGCCAGGCAGTGTATTAAATGAATATAGCTTGTGTGTAATTATTCCGGGTATAAGCTAGCCATGGCAAGACACAGCCCTCTGCTCTCATTACTACATGATATTATAAAAATAGGTCTAAATTACTAAAAAGTAAATGGTTTCTATTCAACTCTATCCACAAGTCTTTCTACTGAGGCAATGGGAGTTTCCTCTGAGCTAAAAAGCACAGCCACACTGTAGCTCTACTCACTTGGAAAGATCCAGAAAACTATCTCTCCATTAGTCCTTTGCCTAACTTCTGTCTGCAACTCATTCCAACTAAAGAATCAACATATCTCATCAGTTAAAGCCACATAACGCACCAAACTAAAGTCATTTTTTTCTGTATTAAAACTTGCCTATAAGTTGTTGGCATTTCGGATTTCATGCACTTCCCTAAACATTGACGGTCAAGTAAAAAGTGAATAAGATGTCATGCCAACAATATTTATCATTAAGGAAGGCAGATGGTAAGAGTAACACTTGTAAGCCTGCTATGGATGAGAGGGACAGAGTCTCCCTGTCTTCAAAAGAAAAGGTGAGAGAACCCATGCAGGTGCATTACCTTTGGAGGTGGCAGAGTTTGGGGGCAGGCAGAGTACTTCTAAGGTGCCTTGATTGACAGGTCTCGCATCGTTCTCTAGGAAGTGCTTCTTAGACCAGGTGGGTTGACAGTCGGAGGAAAGTTCTGAGCTTCCCACTAAGACCTTTGTTGACTCTGGCATTGAAACAAATTCCAGTGGCATTTCAAGTCCCCATGTCTGGGAACAGGATTCCTGCAGGGACTCTCTCTGCCTCTGGCTATGGCACACCCTTTGGCAGATACTCTCAGCAGCTGTCAGTCTTCGTCTCAATGTGGAAATAGATGATCCCTGGATGACTGGTGGTGGTGGTGATGGCAGCGGCAAGGGAGAGTTTAATGTGCAACTCCCTGCACCTGTAAGAATACAGAATGTTCCATGAGTGAGGAAGCTAGACGTTGACTTGCTTTACTTTGGGGAATATAAGACAGATAGAAATAGAAGACATAAGGAAGTGTTGTTGGGAGAACATCTAAGAATATCTGAACATTTTTAAACACAACAAGTTTTTGACATATCTTACTTAATGTAAGATTTTAAAAATCAGTTCTTTGAAAAGTTCCTGCAATGTATCTTGATCATATCAATCCCCACCTGACTCCCCTCAGATCTGCTCCCTACTTCCCTATCCACCCGACATTGTGGCCTCAATTCTTTTAAAACTGTCAAGTCCAGTTTATGTCGCCCACATGCTCTTGGATGGATGACTGTCCACTGGAGCACGGTAGGACTACAAAGGGCCACACCCTCCAATAAAATAGATTCTCCTTCTCTCAGGAGCTATCAGTTGGCAATAGCTCTTCAGCTAGGGGTGTGACTTCATGCTCACACATTTCCTCTCTCGATGCTGGGATTTTGTCTGGCTTGATGGGATTTGAACGAGGATACAAATAATCTCTATGACACAGACTTATTTTTCCCGTTAATAAGTCTTCCTTGTTATTCCTTGGCTAAGTGGCACTGTATTTGGCAGCGTTCAATGCACTCAATAGTTGTCTTCTCTTTGTTGTGAATTCCACAGCAGCAGCCTTATCTATAAGACTGGATAAAAGAAGGCTCAGGGAAGGCGTAGCGTTCAACCAGTTGCTGAACCAGATGATAGAGCCATCCTTTTTGAGAATGCCAATTTCCATTAGCTGAGGTTGGTTACTCAGGATTTTTAAGTGAGTTCGGTAACTTGCAGGAATCCACATCAGGCATTTAACCCTAGATAAACAATACCGAGTCAGGATTCTCTGTGGTTAGTGTGGAATGCTAAGTGGATAATTGCAAGCTGGAGGACTATATTCAGACCATCTGAATGCCATTCAAATCTAGGCTCATCAGACTTTATAACTGGAAAGTATGTTATGGACCATCTATTACTCTTATATACAGTTTAGCTTTGTGTGTGTGAGCACATAGTAAATGTATGTGTATCTGTGTGGCACAAGTATGCATGTATGTATTTATAGAATCAGAAGTCAACTTCATGCATCATCCCCCAGGACACTGCATACCTTGTATTTTTGAGTTAGAGTTCCTTACTGGGTCTGGAACTTACCAGGTCAGTTGTGGTCCTAGCCAGTTAGTATCAGGGGTCTTCTGTCCTCCTTCCCCAGTGCTGGGATTCTAAGCATGTGATAACATGCCCACTTTTCTGTGTGTACTGTGTGATTGAATTCTCATGCCCACAATTCCATGGAAAGCACTTTACTGACTGCGTCATTCCCTCAGTCCTAGTGCTTCATGAAGGCACCATAGATGAGACAAAAATGAAGGACTGTGAGCAGAGACCACAGTATATACTATTCATGCCATCCTGCTTCTTCAAGATGTCTTTGGACTTTCTTGTGGGGCTGATCAAACGGAGGTACTAAAATAGAAACCAGGTAACTATGCCTTTGTAGATGTCTCAAATGGATGTAGCATTCATCCACCTTCTTCCACTGAAGGGAGAAGACAAGCAACCCCAAGAGATGAAATGAACACCAGGTAGCTAGTGAGTCAACATTCTTCTTCTTGTTCTTCTTTTTCTTCTTCTTCTTCTTCTTCTTCTTCTTCTTCTTATTATTATTATTATTATTATTATTATTATTATTATTATTATTATTATTATTCTGCTTCTTCTTCCTCTTCCTCTTCCTCTTCCTCTTCTTCTTCTTCTTCTCCTTCTCCTCATCCTCCTCCTCCTCCTCTTCCCTCCTTCTCCTTCTTCCCCTTCCTTATTTCTTCTTCTTCTATCTGCTTCTCCTTCTTCTGTTTTGCAGGTCCCTCAGTCTAATGTCTCACTGGAACTGGGCTTGAAATGGAGCTGAAAACCATGCCTGGAAATTTCATGGTCTGATCTGACAAGTTTTTCTAACTTGATTTAGACCACCTAAAAGTCACCATCTTCTCTAAATCTCCTCTGGATATGGGAGTGTCTAAACACAGAATGCCAAGAGTTCAAGTAGGGTGGAGGGTAATGAAGATGACAAACCTTCACACTGCTCCCTGCCCCGCCAACATCAGTGTTCATAGAATCAGGATGGCAGGTAAGTATTACTTATACCCTTTGTGTGGAGAGTTCCAATCAACATTTCCCCCTTTGAAGTAAGGTTGAAAGCAGTTGCTATGGGTCCATCTATTCTTTTGCTTTCTACTCTGTCACCTTGAATGACCTGTCAACACAGCTTTGCTTTATCTTTCTGTGTGTCTACCATCCATCTATTATGTATCAACTATCCAACTATCTCTCTCTATCATCTATAAATCAGTCATCTATATACCTATCCATTACCTCTCTGTATACTATCAATCTACAAATACCTATTTATCATCTACTTAGATATATCAACCATCTGTTATTTATCAGTCATCTATCATATATCTGCCAGTCATATCTCTCTCTCTCTCTCTCTCTCTCTCTCTCTCTCTCTCTCTCTCTCTCTCTCTCTCTCCCTTTCTCTCTCCCTTCCTCATCCCATCTGTTTTTCTCTCATTTACCTATCTGGCTCTACTCTCAGCTCCTCAAGTTGGCTCTGTCTTCTTTAATCTTTAATGCTGCTTGGATATTGGTTTAGGAGAAGGTGTTGATAACTCAAAACAGTTGTACCTGGGAGTTTCTATTGTTTTTCTGGGAGTGCTGGATTGGCATTTGGGACAAGCTAGTCTTGGTTGTGATTTTGTCTCCAGGAAGAGAGGCGTGGGTTCTGAGTTTTGCTTTGCCTCTCCAGCAACAGGGCACTCTATAATATTCAGAGACATGGATGCCTCCATTGCGTGGCTATACTGAGACCACCTGAGCAGGGCCCTCAGGAAACTGGCTGTCCTGTTGTGATGTCGGGAGGTACCCAGCAGCTCAGCACAAGGCCTCCCTCCTACCACTATGCTGGGTTCCCATGCAGTTCTTTTCTATTGTATCTGAGTTGTAGAGGTATTAAGCCTACTCAGGAAGGTCTACCTGGACCAGGGAGATGCTTGAAGCTTTTCAAGGAGTTACTCAAAGAAATGTGGTTTGATTAAGGGCAGATTTATCTCGGCAGACACACCCAGCAGTCCATTGCGAGGGCAGGGGCCATCACTAAATCTGTCCCTAGGATTCCTGCTACAGTATGCTTCTCTTGATGTTCTTGATGAGAGAGTCTAGGGCTGATGAGGCTTGGCCAGCAGACACCACAGGGGTGGAGCGATACTTCCCTAACCACACCTCTGGTATGCTGAGACACCCCAAGGAGAATGTGTGTGTAGAGAGGCCCTCAGGGACACCACACCCTGAGTCGGCTACCCTCCCTGCTGTGAGAAACTAAGGGAGAGCTTCTAGACATCACCCTTACTTTCCAAATGCACAGCTGCCATCCCCAGACCTGCCAGAGAGGGAGAAGGTGTCAGGTGGGAGAGCTGAGGGCTGGTCCGTGTGTTCTCCCTAGGTGTTTATCTGAAAAAGAAAAGCTACCAGTTTGCAGAGTGAGCACTCATGTTGTCTAGAATATGTTGGCATCTGAGACATGGACAAGTAAAGTGTTGGCTTTTTTGAGTAGAGTCCCATATGTTGTCCTGAAAATGTGTATATTTCCAATAGTATCTCTCTTCCTCTACCCTCTCTTCTCTTTCCCTCCTCTTCCTTTTCTTCTCTTCTCCTAGCTCCCTTCCCTCTTCTCACTTCCTTTTCCCTCCCCTCTTTTTCCCTCTCCTCCCTCCCCTCCAGTCTTCTTTGCTCCTCCTCTCTCCTCCCTTCTGCCCTCTTTTCTTCCATCCCCATCCCCCTTCCCTCTCCTCTTCTCAGACATAAGTTGAGATTATTTGTCATGCCAACTGCCAGTTTGCATGGATAAGAAAAATCAGACTGCGGGATGATCTACACGGTGCATATTACATGGCAATCTCATTGGTAAGCATTTTATTGGCAATATATTGCTAAAATTTCCCTTTAAATGGTTGATGTTGCAAATGAGGAAATGGATATCCAGAGTTAGGGGGCTTGTCTTGATGTCTTGGCTAAGATATTGTATTTTAAGAATAATCTCAGGGGCTGGAGTGATGGCTGAACAGCTAAGAGATCTTCCTTCTCTTCCTGAGGACCCCACTTGGGTTCCCAGCAGGTACATCAGGTGGAGACTGTAACTCTAGCTCCAGGAGATCTAACATTCTCTTCCAACCTCTGGACAGTCACATGGGGCACACACACACACACACACACACACACACACACACACACACACCTTTAATGAATAATAAATGTGTAATCTGAGTCATGCCATAACAATCAAAGTTCTATGTGTGTGTCCATTTTTTGAAATACCACAAGGACCATGATTCCCTAGTTGTGCGGATAAAGAAGGGGGTACTGGGGAGTCTTTCATTTGCAGTTCTGTTCTGGACATGACATATATCACTTCAGTGCGTCACCAAATAGCAAGCTGATGAGCTATTCGTCCCCCTCCCTACCCGTTATTAAGAAGTAAAGCCCAGTGACTGACTAATAGGAGGAGCTAACTCAGAGCTAGACACTAGGCTCTTCCCTTTGTGATACTGTTCTTCAGAAGAATGGTTGAGGCTGACTTAGAACATATAAGAGGTCATGTTTAGCTGTGCATTCCACCCCTTCTATCCATGTCAATGCTATCTTACCTACTCCTAAGTTCCAAAGATGCATAGTCTTAGGGCCCGTCTCACACATTCTTCTGGGTTTGACCTAGCTCCTGTGTGCTCCAGACCAATACTCAATGCCCTGTGGCCCATGCTTAACCTCTTGGATGCGTGTGATCAGCACCCACACAGCTAGGAATCACTGAGTCACGGGGCTGAGTTGCTGCTTGCATGTTTTGAGCCTGGAAATGAGATCTATAGGGCAGAGTGTCTTTGCCTCCCACACTTCTGGCAGGTTCCCTGTGCATTCCTACTGCAGAACCATATAGAGCTTATCTCTCATATCTCGAAGAGAAGCCTTTACCGAGGGTCACTGTCCACAGGTGATAAAGTATAGTAGATTGAGGCCTGAAAGCCACGGCAATGAATGCCTTGGCGGGCCACTCCCTCCATCCTAGTTCTGAACAAGAGAATTAGGGGATATGCTCATTCATCTCTTCATTTCCTTTTTAGTCTCTCAACTTACCTTCCAGGAAAGACGTATAAGTGAGGGATGAGAAGAGCCAAGGAGAACTCCAACATGAAAACTGTTTGCAATGCTGCTTTGCAGGTTTAACTCCTTTAAGAACATGAAGAGGGGGAAGGAGGAGGGAGTGACAGAAAGAGAGAGAAGGAGGGAGAGAGGGGGAGGGAGGGAGGGAGGGAGGGAGGAAGGGAGAGGAAAGGAGGGAGAGAGAGGGGGAAAGGGAGGG